>JAUMGZ010155081.1:0-16680 GCA_032359645.1 Pododesmus macrochisma
CATTTCTAAAATAGAATTCAACATGAACATTGGATTATGTTTATGTTTTTTTTTTTTTTTGACTTTTATAGGAACTTTTTAGACTATTTTTTTCTTCAGTAAAGTGGTCTGTTTAAGTCTTATTTAAAGAGAATTTGAGAATATAACAATAAATAAATATCCTGATTGTTGCTTACCTTTGAAAGAACAGAAATATATTTTGCCATGCACTTTGAAAGTGTATATAGTATATGTATATGTATATTATCTTACATTTTCCTGATTTGCTGTATTATTATATTCAGATTCAAAGTAAACTGTCATAGAGTTATATAATAAGGTTAGAAGACATTTGATCGTGTGTCGAATTTTATGGAAAAAATGGTATGCCAGACATTGAAACAGCAGTCATATGATCGGCCATTCGATGTAAGTTGAATGTCATTATGTAAGCCAATATATAAAGGTACGCACAACTTGTTTAACATACAGTGATGTTGTTTCATACTAAACCAATAATACGCATTATACAAAATAAATCTTCATCAAAAACTATCTTTATCTAAAATATGATCTTTTGCGTATCAGTATACCAGTTTTATTACGCAATTTTGTTTTGTCAATATAAAATTCAATTATAAATCTTTAATTCTTAAAATTCAATTTTGTTAAAATCTACAATTTATGCACTACAAAATATGCGTAAAACTTGTTTTAAAATTAAATTGCAATTGCTATTTACAACATGTATAAGTATGCTGATAAGTTACCACTTGTCTGAGTGCACAATCAAAATACTTGTTTGAAAATCTTGTTTCAAAGGCATCTATTTTTTATAATTCCAATTTATAACTAACATAAAAATGAATAGTTTTATAGCGGGAGCGGATCCCCCGTGGCGTATAACATTCGATGAACCCTACATTCCGGTAGGTTTTAATTACGTCTTCTCAACCTACTGCGTTCCTTGACTGTTTTTGGAATTAATTCCAGGAAGCTGTCGAAGACGTTTGTTGGAATACCACATATTGATTGGCAAAATGAAATATTTAGGATACAGAGGATGGCAGTGTTTATAGAAGGTTGCAGACAATGCCAATACCAGGACATGTCTAAGACAAAGTAGAGAGAGCTGACAGAACAATTAGCTTGGGTGATATAGCGATCTTGTCCGCAGGTGCTCGGGTTCAATACCTCAATATATCGCGTTTTATACCAACAAAACAGTCTCATTGCCATCTTACAAAATTCTTTTTAGGGATATAGAAAACTCACTTAAATATATTTTAGAAGCAATACAGATATTCAAATAAGGAAGAAATATTACAAATATCAGTAAAAATCAAGGCTGCCTAATATGTTATGGTGCTTGTTGTACGTTACCTTTAATAATAATTGTTTTATTTCTTTAAACATTGAAACTACCAATAAAATATATAACAGAAAAATGAAGAGTTTTCAAGTCCATTTGTAAATGTGTAAGGGTGTTAAATTTCAATTTTAAAATGTACAAAACCTCCGTGTGCATTTTATTTCAATGATAAATGTTGAAAATCAGTTTATAAGTCTGAAATAGCATGATTGAAATGCATTTGAAACAACTATAAAGTTAAAACTCGCCCTAAGACTAAGGTAGCGTCGGTGATGTAACGGTCAGCATGGTTGCCTTCCAAACAGTCGACCCGGGTTCGACTCCATTTCATTAAATTCTTCTTTTGTCACACGTATAGGCCTATTAATACCAACATTGTTCAATAATGCACTGTATTCAGACTAGAACACGCCCCCCCCCCCCTCCCCCCAAAAAAACGGTACCAAAAGCACAAACGTTTGAACCCTTATGCTCCTATTTATAATTCCGCAGATCTGTATGCTATTCGCTTATTTCTGTGAGTATAACGAGAAAGTCCAAGTGGATTTGCATATTTTTGAGAAATTAGGAAGAGTACAATGTTGGAGTGCAGATCTGATGTTTACAGCTTTCTTACTTATAACTAAAGTGAACATCAGGTGTAGCGAATTGTTTATAATTCCTCTGTACTTTTTAATAGAATAATGCATATCGTGCAAAATAATTGTTCACAATAACGCGAACTTTGGTAAGAATATAGAGTGGACAGTCTGGAGTCGTAATCCACATAGATAATTTTCCTTCAGGTCAAAGATGCATTAGGGACGTCAGAAAGAACTCTTTTAGTCTTTGTTGCTGAACATTCCTTATATATCAAAGGAAGAATGAAAATGAGGACTAAAAAGAAAGAAAAAGTACAATAAACGTCTATGACTAATCTAGGTAGAATTTTTATATATATTGTATGACTATAAGACAGAATGCTTCGCTAACACAAGTCCCCCCTCTGAATTCCTTTGTTACAGATTGTATACATGTAGTTATATAAACAGTTTATATTTAATATTAAATAACAATAAGACAAAACACAAATATCTAACAAACCTTGTTTTATTTTTTCAATTACTTATTTTTGACTAATATGTAAAATTTTAAAATCTCTATTTGTGATATTTCCTTAATATTATCATTTGATATTTTAAACAGATCAGGTGACATAAACAAAAACATGATTTAAGAAATAGCAGTTCTTAACTGATGAGATGTGCGTGAACACTTTGTCACACAGAAATCATTTTTCTAGAGTATTTAGTTTTCATTCTATGTTCCAAAATTAGACAACTAAAAGGAATTATGTGGCAGGTGGCAATAAGCGTCGGTGGTGTAACGGTCAGCATGGTTGCCTTCCAAGCAGTCGATCCGGGTTCGACTCCCGGCCGACGCACTTTTTTGTTGCAAAAACCTTTGTCTTTGTTTAAAATTCTCAAGTGACGTTAGCATTTAAAACAACGTTAGGAACTATACATCGAAGGATATTTGTTCTACTAGTATTATATTTAATAATAAATAGTTATCAGACACAACACTTATATGCACTACATGCTTGCTTTCCAGTCGTTACACTGAGCGAACAATTAAAAACATTACTTATAGTATTAACTAATGAATATTAAGACAATTGTAAAACAAACCAACCAACCAACCAACAAACAAATAGAAAAGACAAAACACATAAGACAATAGACAGTGAAACGACGTTCACATCGCAGTAAAACACGTCTTCCAGCATTTCAACATATATTTAACAGAATATATTGTACCGCAATTTACAGAACTAATGAAATTAACATTAATTCACAAACAATCTAAATCTGATTCTGAACCTTGGGAATATATCGAGGAACTGACACAGGACAACACATGGATAATCATGAAACAAATGTTATAGTGCTCTTTTATAAACAGATGCCATTCTTTGGAACCTAGGATCTGGGAGGAGTACAAGCTAGGACTTAGGACCTATGTTTGCTTTTGTGAAACAGTGACTTGATGCATTCAACTACGTGTACTTCTGTGTTAGCAAATATGTGATTTATGTCTATATTGTTTTTAAGATTCATTTTACAGAGATGTGTAAACAAACATCTTGGTGTAAAGTTAACATGTGTTTCACACAAATACTGTCATAAAACTGGCTTAAGGCAAACTTCTATCGATATTTTCTCGTCAATTTTAAAAGCAGCACTGATGTCTAGAGTATGTCGTTTAAAGTGGAAGACAACATTAATCTCCAGGCTAAAATCTATCGCTTTAACAAAACTTAGCTTCAATTTCCTTTGATTAATGGAAACACGTTTTTCATCTTACATTTGTTTCTGTGTTTAATGCCATAATCAACAAAATGAAAACAAGAAACGCAACACAGTTATATCAAATTGTATGTTAGAAGATCTTGTTATCTAGAGTACTTTATTTAAACCCCGTATTTTTACAATACAGATTAGACAAAGGACAGTTTTGTGCAATTCTTTGACAAATGCTTTATACTTTTGATGTAATTACAATCTGAATGTATGTACCAATAAGACACCCCAGTTTGTAAGAATTACCAGGTTTGTAAAGATAATACACACATGCTGTAACAATAACACGTCATTCAATCAATTCTATAAAGATAATACACACATGCTGTAACAATAACACGTCATTCACTCAATTTTATAAAGATAATACACAAATTCTGTAACAATAACACTTCATTCACTCAATTTTATAAAGATAATACACAGATGCTGTAACAATAACACGTCATTCACTCAATTTTATAAAGATAATACACAAAAGCTGTAACAATAACACGTCATTCAATCAATTTTATAAAGATAATACGCAAATGCTGTAACAATAACACGTCATTTACTCAATTTTATAAAGATAATACGCAAATGCTGTAACAATAACACGTCATTCAATCAATTTTATAAAGATAATACACAAAAGCTGTAACAATAACACTTCATTCACTCAATTTTATAAAGATAATACACAAATGCTGTAACAATAACACGTCATTCACTTGATTTTATGAAGATAATACACACTGAATGCTGTAACAATAAAACACTTCATTCACTCAATTTTCAAAACCAAAACAACCAAAGAGCATGAGCAGAACAATTTCGTAGAACCAAAAACCGACTGATTCATGGCATAACACTTGAGAATATCAAAAAAATTATTCAGAACAACTAGAACCAGGCAACAATCCTTGAACGTTATAGAGCAGTCTACTGATAGACATAAAATAACTCTAATTTCAAAAAGCTCATGTCATGACATCGTACCTGCATGACGTCAGATTTATCAGATTATCATCGATATCAGTAATGGCAAGTTATTGATTTACACGTCACTACATCACAGTGATCGGTGTGCGAGAGATACATATCGTATGTAAATATCGCGATAGGACCATGTCAAAGTATCAGATGGCGAGGAGATGAAACTCTCGAACCAACCGTGGCAGATAAATCTCGCGTCGAATTTCTATCTCCATGTTGAATCATTAGAATAATAAACAACGTTCGACACTGGTCGAAGACGCAGCAACTCATTAGATTATCCAGACAAGTACATAACGTAGGATTACATATATTTTGTTTGTCATTTGTTTGATTTTAACCGTGTTAGGAACACCCATAGTGAATCTGATGAATGATTTATTACCTGAATAAAGACGTTGTAACTTTACGCCACCCACAAACGCATTTCTGATCCAGTGCTGTCCGCTACATGTCAAGCGCCTTGAAAACCCCCCGCTGGATCTTTGTCAACAAAACTTTTGCAATGTTTTCCTACCTTAGAAGTGATAGAATCTTACATAGCTGAACGGAATTGATACTATTTGTTAATACAATATTAATCTTATGAATGTTTGGGCTCTAACTGACGACCGAGCTTGAGTCATTGTGTACCGAGTGCCAGTGGAAGTGTTATTGGCTTTTAATGAAAAGAAACCCTTGAAATTGGACACAATCGTGTTGCTCTTTTGTGAAACACTTATAAACGTTACATTGTGTTTGCTATGTAGCACTACAGACGTCCCCGTGATTATCATCCTTATAACTTTTCATCTTTGTGTGAAAATGTCTATTAAAGTACCCACTTGATATACTATAGACGGAAGATATGTTTGCGAACTCCATGTGTTAATTCTAGTTGGCTGAAAAAAAATAATTTCTTCGTCTTCAAACTTCATTCAATTAAAATGAGCTACAAATAAAAGTGACCTCAGGTCAGATTAGTTGCAATGACCATAACGGTTTATTTTACATTGTGGTGTATGGCATTGAAATGTTTTTGTTCATGGTAAAACATGTTTCTGTAGATTATCCATGTCCTTTTTAATGAGGTGTTTTAGTGTTGAGCTCTTTTGTGGTTTAGGAAGAATTCAACAGCACAAATTGTAGATACGAAACGGCAAAAACGAACTTAAACTTCTATTTCTTAATTTCTTAGATCTTGTGCACTCTTCAGTTCCTTGGGATTGATAATTTCATATAGAGCTAGGTATTTTAATTGGTTATCAGAAAGCAAACCCTATAAACTTTAGTATTCAAAACTTTCTATACAAAAATTCTACATTTATATTAGTTTTCAAGAATCACACACGCTATACAATTTTGATGGTACAAGTTTACACATCTTGGTTTATTTTGACATATCTATATCTATTTTGATGGTACAAGTTTACACATCTTGGTTTATTTTGACATATCTAGATCTATTTTGATGGTACAAGTTTACACATCTTAGTTTATTTTGACATATCTAGATCTATTTTGATAGTACAAGTTTACACATCTTGGTTTATTTTGACATATCTAGATCTATGTGACTATCTTGTACAGCTGTAGCATCAATAAAATATCAAAGTGTGAATAGAGGTCACCACAAATCGTGTAAAAATGGATAAAACGCTATTTACGTCCGCCTAGCAGACGATAGTTGATAATTAAATAGATTGAAGTAAATAAGGTATCACCATAAAGACGCTCCGCGTGATCTCTAAATATGTGTAATATTAGGAGGTCAGAGTCGACCCCTTGCATTGTATTTGAGGACACAGGGAGGATGTGGGGTTAGCATTGATCCCTCGGGCATGTGCAATACCGGACGAGGTTGCTGGACTGGAATAACATGTACGTTAAATGTGTACAGGGGAGGGACGATACACAGGCTGTCTTTGATGTGTTGCGGGGCCTCTCAATGTCACATCCTCTTTATGTAAGCTCGTCTTCCACGTATCAAATAACCACCCCTTCAACACCCGCTGTCAACAAGCCAATTAGCTTATCCTGGTCCTTTTATCATAAAAAAATAACAAAACTTTTAAATGAAAATTTAAAGAAGCGCCCACTGTACATCAGTCATTTTTAATTTTCAGAGAGGAAATTAAAATGAATTTGAGAGGAAGAATTTTAAACGCGTACCAATGATTAATGAGAATACCAGAGCGCTGTTTACCTATATCACCTGAACTTTTTAACTTTGTATTGAGATTCATGGCCGAATGAGTCATAGTATTAAAGTTATATAATTAAACTGTTATTGAATTTTTTAGGAATGATCCGTACTTACAAATTCTCAAATGAGTTTTCTTTGAGAAAAAAATTGATTCTAAAGTACTAGTCCACATTATTATATCATGGGAGTGTCAAATATTTATAAATACCAGACAAATAAAATTTTGAAGGATATTAACACATCGTATTGATAATATAAAACTTTTATAAATATGTCAATCTAGGCGTAAATTATTTCTCGGTATAATATGATCGACACCTGTATATTAAACAGGGGGTTTTTCCTTTTTCATTGGATGTTGGATATTACGAATTTCATTTATGACTAGCATAGATTTACGTTCTTAGATGAAACACTTATAGAATGCACTGCATCATTAAAAACCGCAATTAAAATCACATAATTAAACACAATAAAAAGCACTACTATAAAGGCCCTCTTTGAAAGCGCCATTTTAAAAGAAGAAATTTGTAATATAATTGGAAAAAGAAGACATTCGAAAATCATCCTATATACATTTATATTTATATCAGTTAGAGTAAATCACAATCATTCCTATAGTGGCTATATGTTGGTCGCCACTATTCCGTATATGTTGGTCGCCACTATTCCGTATGTGTTGGTCGCCACTATTCCGTATGTGTTGGTCGCCATTATTCCGTATATGTTGGTCGCCACTATTCCGTATATGTTGGTCGCCACTATTCCGTATATGTTGGTCGCCACTATTCCGTATACTCCGTATACTACTTACCAATATTCCGTACACCACTTAACCAATATACTACAAAGCTGTGTCTTTTATTGCTACAGATATAAGTCTGCCTATGTAAATATACTATGGTGACACCCACAATATATGTTTAATCGTCACCACGCATTCATCACTATTCACTTGCAACAAACTGGCTCTGACAACTAGAATAGGCATCTATAGGGATATTTGCATTGGCGTTTGCTTGGATTTAGCCCTATTTCTAACGCAAACTTGTATTATCTAAATCGAATTTACACCCCTACGCTTAGCACACCTACTAGGATATTTTATTTTGGCGTTTGCTTGGCGTTTCCAATTCTAACGCAAATTTGAAATCTGACAAGTGTGATTTATTTTATATACAACGAAATTAAAGTTTAAATCATCCGTCGGTATTTCCAAAGTAACCGTAAATTTTAATATAATCACGAATTTTTTTCTCTAAAAACATTTTATTTGTTTTGAATTTTTCCAGTATCAACTTCTTACTATGAATAAAAAGTTTGATACTGTTGCTTATTCTAATATCTGAGACTTAAGTCAACTTTTGTTAACCAATAAAATTGGTTAAAGTTGATGTGCGTCAATCATTGTAATTTTAGAACTCAGATCACCATCGAGTTTCAGGAATCTTACTCCAGGCACCGTCATTAGCTACCGTGAACTGTTATTACATGCAATGTTCAAAGTTAACTTTTTTTCTTCTCTTCCGTTTTTTTCTCTTAAAAAACAAATTTAATAAAGTTTGTTGAAGTTGATTAGTTTTCTCTAATTATTAGCGTTCAATGCAGATGTGCACAAGGCTCGAAATATCATTGAGCCGCCCTGATGGTTGCCGACGGCCGGCATCCATTTTCGGTTTTGTCTTTAGTGTTATTTGAACGGCTTCCGGCATTATTACGCGACAAGAACATTGTTTTGATAACGACACACGTTTATTTTTGTCTGTGTATTGTACACAAATGCTTATTTGTAAACACCATACGGTGTATGTGAGAGTCCGTCAGGTTACATATATACATATCTCCGGGCTCCACATTGACAATGTCAACTTCACAAACAACATGCGAAAATAAATCATTGTGCTTGTTTTATATTACAGGGCGGTATTTACTCAACTATGAAAATATGACTTATACAAATAGTTGTATTATCATATACAAAATGCCTAAAACAAATAGAAACAATAATCAAAATAGGGACACACAGTTTTCTTTTACAGGTTATCATTCAATAAATATACAAATAAGTAAAATATTTTATATCTGTTGAAGGAAATGAGGAACACAAATCAATGATGAATTTTATTCTACAATGTCAAATATATAAGAAAAACACCAATTTAGACACGTTTGAATTAAAACAGTGTAAGCTTTTCTTGCCAAATTATGAATGTTGCGCACATGTAATGGATTTGAAATAAATAACTTAACTTTAAAGTAAACAAACCATCAATTCTAATATATTCTGTAAATTTCACATCGCACGCACGAACGCATGCATACACACACACACACACATTGAAAAGAAAAAAAAAACAATGTTAATATGAGTTTATCACCATTTTTTCAGCGTGATAGAATTGTTTAGATAAAGTGAATTTGGTAAAGATGCATAGTTGATAATTTTAATTTATAATCAACAAATATATATTCTCTTCGGATTTTAGTAGTGGTAACTTCATTGAGAACCTCTATCTATGCTTATAAAGTGTCCTGTTAGTATAAATATTGCCATTTTAAAAGAACGGTAGTCTTTCAGGTGAGATCACTGTATTTCTAACTAGGCTTAAAGGATGACAGAGATTAATGTATAAAATACAAAGAAGAATGACACTTTTCTCGTTAATGATGGCAAAATTAATAACATGACATGTGCATTATTGTATTAAAAACAATTACTCCTGCAAAATGATTTCAGTTAAGTACTACAGTTCCTTTGATGTGGATCATTCAGAAGTTACATTGATATGCCAAACCAATCATCTATACGGTCACTGATTACAATGGCAAACCACGCATTCGTTTACAAGCGTTTAAAACACCCGAACATTGTGTTTTTATAATAACCCAAAAGACTAAGATCATTTATATTCATTCATTTGAATGTTTCACTTTGAAATATAATGGGGATATTTTATAAAGGCATGTTTGATTGGTTGTGCTGCTCACCGGAACCTGTCCTCACCGTGTCGAAGTTGTTTTACATTGCGATATCATCTTTCCGCTTCCTGCATGAGCATTTTGCAATAGAAAACAACTACATTTTCCATCAAAATGGCCGCCAGGTTTCGGTCTTATCTTATTGTCTTGGGGATATTTCTGGTTTTATTTTCAAATTAACGAGGTTGATCTGTAATTTAGAAAGAGCAGCAGATATTATTATTGTCCCTTGGTCACATTTTGTTGAAGAGAATACTTTGTCGTTTGCTTTGATTTTTAATCTGGTGTCATTAGATCTATTCAACAATACAATACATGTTTCAAACATTGACATGATATCTTTCTAAACCCTGTCTTTCATTTCACACCACTTTTATGGATTACCTTAATGTTAGTAATTTGTCCAAAAGAATGCGTGTCACTTGTGAAAGCAGTGGTCTTCTTTTTTGTAAATAAGCATGACAATTCTAAGATAAAAGAATATACTGTTGATAGTTCAGTTCATCTGTAAAACGGAAGCAATCAACAACAGAGATAAATTCTTCAAGAATCAATCAAAGTTAAAATGTGAATAGCTATGTTATCTTCTTATGTTAATCTGTACCACCACTGGACAAGTTGTTAACATAACTTGACTAAGGAAAAAATTAACCATCTAAATTTATCAGCAATTAATGAAAAAAATCAAGAAATTGGAAAAATAAATTCGACTGGTTTTTCCAATTCAAAGTACATTTTTCAAAAGAAAATTATGTACTCAAATTTTAATCGAGAGTAGATATATTATGTGCATTATATTTGTAAAATAAATGGTTTTTTCATACATTTCTTTCATAACAACGATTTTAACATTTTGCAAGATAAGTATACGTGTTGCAGACTTTGAAAGAAGATAAATTGTCTCCAACGCAGGAAAAATAACTCATTAAGTTTCTATTATGAAGACAAACTGAAGGAAATTTACAGTATTTTGATTGTTGATGAAGATGTCTTGTAACACGTACAATAATACAGTAAACCCTCTCGCCTCAATACACAAAACACCTGCGCGTTATCCTTGCTCTTCCACAGAGAACACAATTGTGTTCCGTGATTTATCATTGACACAATTTATATAATGATGCGACCTCTGTGATTGTATTTAATATTTCATAACAATGTATAAAGGAGGATGATGTATTGCAAATTGTAATGGAAAATTGGACACGTAATTTCGTGCCTCTATAAATGAATATATAAATATGTATCCAACGCTCAATTATTTTCGTAAAAAATATAAATTGAACTTAAGTATTCATTAAAGGGCAGATATTGGATTATAGAACAGCCGCATCATATATAAGATTAAAACAATGACTACTGATGGAGATTCCATCACAGCCCCTTCCAACCGGCAATCATAAACCAGATTCCATCACAGCCCCTTCCAACCGGCAATCATAAACCAGATTCCATCACAGCCCCTACTTAAAGGCGAAATAGAGCATATTCCAAAAAGCCCCTACTAACATGCGAATATAGACCAGATTTCATCACAACCTCTACTTACGGGCGGATTTTACCATATGCGTCAGTGACAGACAGTTATAGGCCGGACTCCAACACAACCACCAACGATATTTTGTATTCAATTGTTAGTACCGCGGTATTTTACTTTTCCTTCTTTTTAACCTTTTGACTCCTAACAAGTGATTTTCAAGGAGATGGCTTTGTATAAGAGAAATCTTGTCGCCAGATACTACAGTAAACTTATATGTATGTATGTAATGTATTTATATGTATATTCCTTGAATAAAATATTGTTTAAACCAAGTGATTTTGATATCTCTCAATGACGATGTTGGAACAGTTGATAACAAGTTCTGAAATAGACTTATAAATTCTGAAGTACCAGTCGAAAATTACGATCTTATGATTCGAATGAACCATTATCATTCCGTCAAGGTTCAGTGTATAACATGGAGGTGTAAAGATTTATTGTTACACTAATTATGAACAAATTTTGATTGATATATTTATTGTTATTTTTATCTTTTTGTTCACTAAAGAACTTTTTCGAAAAAAACAAACTATATGCATAATTAAAATAAAGTCAAGCAAAGATGTAATATCATCAGAAATTAGCTCAATTCATTTATCAAATAATTCTTAGTGTTTAGCGTAAGATGCCAACGACTGAGACGTTAAAATACATGCAACAGGTTAACACTAATTCGTTTTAAGATTATTAGATCAAGGCACGTAGTAATTGATTTTATTTGACTTTTGATCTTGCACGTTTGCTCTGATTCCTCCCTCCCCTCAACACCATTCTATTATTCTCCAATCTCAGTCTTAAATTCCTGTTTATCGTATCAATTTGATTTTAGAGAAGCCCAGGGCCAAACAGGTCATTTTCTTTTGCATCCCTGTAATAACGATAATAGTCGCTGTCCTTTCGGTACCCTTGGGGAGTAAGACGTCTGCACGAGCAGCCAGTTTGAGCTCGTGCCTCTGCCCTGGGGTAGACCTACTGCTGAAGATGAAATTGGAACGTTGTCCACCTATTAGCCAACAACACTCTGTGTAATTGTACCAAGATGGCGCTCCCTGTGTTTATTGGTCGCCATTTTGATTGCTCCATCTAGGTGACATAAATGTTTTGTGACAGATTAATACCCGGTCATTATTGACAAACACAGCAAAGACCACTTCAAAGCTTTTGACTCTAATTACTACAGAATGATACTGAAATGGACAACTCACGATGACCAGTCTCTATAGTTCATTGAACCTTAAAATATAACTTTTGTTTCTTTTCCTTAAACATACAATCTTTCTCACCAAAAGGAAACAATAGCTTATGTCACGTGTTCTCTGAATAATCAACTTGAGAAAGAAACAGTTATAATTAAACAACCATCGGGAGATGAATAAATATAAGTTTTTAATTTGTTTCCGAATCCCAATGCATGTAAATTAATATTATGTATGTACTAATAATTATGATATTCAAATAAAATACTGTTTAAACTAACCATCGCTTGCTCATTGAAATATCTACAATGAATTAATATCAGCGTTATCTATAATTGCTGAGCAAAACGCATGGTAAATATAAGAAGAATGTTTGTTTCACGTTTGTGAAATTAAAAGAGTAAAACTTCTCTGTATATGGATATGAAATCCATGCTTTCATTATACAAACCCTACAAAAGAATATTGAAACACACAGCGGGGTCCTTGTTATAAATTTATAAATATGATTTTTTCAGGTTTTGCCCATGACCTTTCCAATTTGCAACCCAAAGTGAATTTGAACGTCTTCTATATGTCAGAGATATAAGCTTAAATATCTTCGTTCGTACATATTTTCATTATTTAGCCTTGATCTATTAAGTAGTAAATTCGAAAAAAAACCAAGACAATATTCTAAAGCCGTAAGTCCATGGGTATTGGCAAACAAAAGAAAAACGTTGGACGCACACAGAAAATTAACCAAATATACATTTATTAACTAAAAATGGAAATACCACGAACTTCTATTAAAAAAACTAGAAGCGAAACCAGGTGCTCGCGATATGGTAAGCGTATCCTGCTACACATGTGTCATCTGCCGTGATGCTTCCTTGTAATCCATGATTTCACACCTGATATATTCCCATTGCAAATATAATATAAGGTTATACATATAATTATAGTTACATTACTTGACTCTAAGATGATTTCCTGTTAATGTAAATAACAGAGATAAGCATTTTATTTTTTGTCTGAGGTGCTAAAAAATACTAACGAAGAATACATATTGAAACATGACCTATTTAAAAGCAACTGTTGCTTCAGTTATACATTTATAACTTGTTTGGCTATTTGAAATAACACTTACAAGTAACTTAACCAAATTAAAACAGGAAAGAAATAATTGCCCTTGACATGTGTAATATGTATCTTTATCTTAAAAAATAGACTAGAGAGGTTGCATCTTCCGTAGATGAACTATACAACACCATAGTCTACTTGTTTCAAACTTACCATTGACCATTCAACCTTCAGGGTTTTCCCGAATAAATCATGAACAATTCAAGAAAACATATTCACACTATTATACGCACTTATGTGACTTGGCTGCTTTACATTACAACAAATTGAATTATTTAAGTCAGTTTGCACTCTCCCTTGATATGGTTGTATCTGGAAAGTCGAGAGTTCGATTCCCGATCGAGTCAAACCTAAGACGTTAAAATTAGGCAATCGTCTCGCCCCCTCCTAAGCGCTAGGAAAATGACTGGTTGACTCGGCATCAGGATAATGCGATCGAGTGAAGTATCAACTCAATGTGTTTGCGACGTGATATTTCAGTGAGACAGGCCTATCAAGTCGCTATAAGTGTGCACTGATATAGCCTTAACATGTGTTGAAAGGGAAGTTAAACCCCAAATTTACAAATAAACAACGAAGGACCTAAACATGGCCGGGAATCCGGTGAGTTAGTTTCAATCAAATTTCTTCGCTCCTTCGACCTAAAAACGAAAAAGCGAACCATCGAAAACACGAAGGAGCGAAGCTGTAAAATCACAATGGCGAAGAAGCAAAGCAGAGAAAACAAAATGACGTTAGATCGAAGCAGCAAAAACACGATGCGGAAGGGGCGAAGTAGAGAAAACACGATTGCGAAAAAACGGAGCAAGAAAAACACGATGTCAACGGAACAAGCAGCATGAAAACGAGCGAAAACACAATTGCGAAAGTGCGAAGTCGTGTTTTTGGATCATCGCTTCTTCGGCATAAGGTTTTCACTCCTTCGTGCTTTAGTTAATAGTCATATACTATAACTAACATAACATCACGTTTATATCCTGAAAGAGTGTATATTTATATGAAAGTATTATCCTTTGCAACAACGTATATGTATTCTGATGTGCCTAACTTACATACGAAGTAGCCTCAGTTTAAGAAATTAACACTTTTTTTATGTCAATCACCGACACAATTTATAGAGCTACTGTAGAATCAAATTACAACGGAACACTCTAATATTGTACATATTGTATTTAAATCAAAACTAAAAGTTTTGAAATTCTATCTTTACAATTTTTGAGGATCAAAAGAGATGAGAGGAATTTTGATTAATGACATGAACTGTATCATCTTCGGATTACCTAAGTATCGCTGCATGAATCTGATACTTGACCCGAGTCTAGGCTGTCAGGTCGTCTTTGTATCTTAACAATAAGAATACCTTACTAACGTTTTGAAAATATTCCCAAACATTTAACCGCGTTGTACGATTTAAGATTATAAGTCTAAGTGTCGTCTGAGCTAAAGATTTTAATTCTATCGGTGTGAAAAGTTATACAGTAAAATCTAATGATCTTAAGTCTAAGATCGTCTGGAATAAGGTGCTACATCTTGATTTCTACCACAAGTACACACGATTATAATTACAATGGAAATTAAGCTTTCCTCCAGGGCAGGCTAAGTTCTTCGTAAACCTCGTTTTGCTTATTAGAGAGATTTATGTTTGACGGCAGGCAGTGAAGTTTAACTAATTTACAGAATGGTCTGAATTCAATTTGACCACTACGTGTAAGACTTATGGTCAAGCCCTTGATCTCCATATTCGTACATTGTAAATGTGTGTATTAAAACCAACACGTCGCAATCAACTTAAAAGAAAGTTCCGCCCGCCATATTGTACCACAATTAATGTTACGTTTGCAGACAAATATGGCCGCCGGTCGCAGACGTATCAAAGTCTCATTGACTCTTTAACTCGTTATAAGTAGGTATAGTGTTAATGATCTTGAGGCGAATATCAAGTATGTTTCAATACACATTGTATAGATTATAATATCTAATAACATTGTATATATTATAATATCTACCAAATGGTTTGCTTGTGGTAAATACCGTCGAACCATGTAAATAGATCGAAATTAATCCTTTACACAGACCCAGAACCATCAAAGAAGACACGGCAATTGTCAACTACTACGTGTTTCTTATTTTGTTGAGAACATTGACAGCAAACATGTGAGGGGGTCAATGTATGTAAAACAGCGTCGTCAAAAGGTCAACAATCTTACTGTGACGCTCACGTCATTAGACTGTATATTGTAGATAACTATCTATCCACAGTTAGTGTGATCATGATAACATACTCTCTTTGTCTCTTCGTCTAAACACAGTTGCCTTGTTAGTAAAATATTTCTTTGTTTTATATCTATCATGCGAACTTATTGACTGTCGGAAGCTAGTCCAGGTAGACCTTATGACTGAAGCTAGTCCAGGTGGACCCTATGATTGAAGCTAGTCCAGGTGGACCTTATGACTGAAGCTAGTCCAGGTGGACCTTATGATTGAAGCTAGTCCAGGTGGACCTTATGGTTGTAGCTAGTCCAGGTAGACCTTATGATTGAAGCTAGTCCAGGTGGACCTTATGACTGAAGCTAGTCCAGGTGGACCCTATGGTTGAAGCTAGTCCAGGTGGACCTTATGATTGAAGCTAGTCCAGGTGGACCTTATGACTGAAGCTAGTCCAGGTGGACCCTATGGTTGAAGCTTGTCCAGGTGGACATTATGATTGAAGCTAGTCCAGGTGGACCTTATGGTTGAAGCTAGTCCAGGTGGACCTTATGATTGAAGCTAGTCCAGGTAGACCTTATGGTTGAAGCTAGTCCAGGTGGACCTTATGGTTGAAGCTAGTCCAGGTGGACATTATGGTTGAAGCTAGTCCAGGTGGACCTTATGGTTGAAGCTAGTCCAGGTGGACCTTATGGTTGAAGCTAGTCCAGGTGGACATTATGGTTGAAGCTAGTCCAGGTAGACATTATGATTGAAGCTAGTCCAGGTCGACCTTATGCTTG
>JAUMGZ010155192.1:0-16679 GCA_032359645.1 Pododesmus macrochisma
ATTTTAACAGGCCATTTATTAATCTACATTGACAAACTACAATTTCAGGTGACCGTTAAGGCCCATGGGCCTCTTGTATAATCTTGCTGTGAATTTTTTAATTCTTGCTGTGTATTTTCAGGTCACCTGAGCCGAATTACTACTGAAAGGATTTCAATAAAACTTCATAGGAATGTTCAGTACAAAGTCCAGACTAAGTGTTGTTATTTTACCTTGTAAAGTAGGCAATTCAGGCTGATTATAATATACATGTATCTTAAATCTAAAAGTCTTAGGTCTAAGGGTAACATACAGAAAAAAATAAGAGAAGGAGATCAAGAATATTTTTTTATCCCTTCCCAACAAGGCTGGCAGAGGATATACAAATGGGTTCCGTCCGTCCATGCGTCTGTCCTGTGTTTCCAGAGCATATCTCAAAAACATTCAAGCAAACTTCACCTAACTGTACATCCATATCAATCTAGTGGTCTATTAGTGCCTTTTTCTATGCAGGAGTTATCATTTTTGGTATTTTTTCTGTTACCATGGAAACAGATGGTCAGAAATGCTAATTTTACCGTTTCCGGAGCATATCTCAAAAACTGTTCAAGAAAACTTCACCTTACTGTGCATGCATATCAATCTAGTGGTCGAGTAGGTCACCTGAGCCAAAGTACTACTGAAAGGATTTCAATAAAACTACATAGGAATGTGCAGTACAAGGTCCAGACTAAGTGTTGTTATTTTACCTTGTAAAGAAGGTAATTCAGGCTGATTATAATATACATGGATCTAAAATATACTAGTATTAGGTCTAAGGGTTACATCCAGAAAAAAAATAAGAGAAGGAGATCAAGGAGTTGTCATTTTTGGTATTTTTTCTGTTACCATGGAAACAGATGGTCAGAAATGCTCATTTTACCGTTTCCGGAGCATATTTCAAAAACTGTTCATGAAAACTTCACCATAGTGTACATGCATATCAATCTAGTGGTCGAGTAGTGCCTTTTGCTATGAAGGACCTTGAAGGTTCCATAATCTTCTTTAGAAACTCCACCGGCGCGGTGGCCCAGTTAATAGCGTGTTGCCTCATGTCGGTACACTGGTGAAGAGAATCCACGATTGTGGGTTCGAATCCTGGTGGCGCCATATCACAAGACGTTAAAATTAGGCACTCTTCTCGCTCCCTGTTTAACACGCATCATTATTGGGTAGGAGAATGACTGGTTTGCTTGCTGGCAGTATAATGTGACTGAGTGAAGTATCATGTCAATGTGTCTGCGGCGTTATATATCAGTGAGACAGCACTATAAAGTAGCAATAAGTGCGTACTTTTGCAAGCAGACACCGTCTCTATATGACCTAAAATGAGTTAAAAGGACGCTACACCCCAATAAAACAAACAAAATCTGAAACTCCCTTTGCAGAGCTCCCTTGGTGAGGGATCTGAATGACGATGTCCTTGTTGCTATATTTTTTTGCTTTTTGCTTAATTGTTAATGTGTAAATAATTTAAATTGTCATGAATTAAATAATTGGGTTTAAAGCACTCAGTGTCTTTAGTTACATTGGTTGGATTCAAGCTAAATTGAGTTTGTTTGTTCCCTTCTTAGAAATTATGAAATTATAATGTCTAGGAGTTCATTTATGTGTCAGAGGTCAAGGTCACTTTAGCTCATTTTCATATTATTTTGTTAGTTCCATTGGATGCATTCAAATCAAACAGTGTGTTCCTTGTAAGAAAGGAAGAAATATATTTTAGTATTTGAATATATATATATATATCTTAGGTCAAGGTCATTATGATCACTATAAATGGAAACGTATGCTTGAACTTGTCTTGACAAAACTTTTAGTAGATTGGTTCTAAACATTGGTTAACGGAATTAATTCTGATGTCAATATGTTCATAAGTCGAGTCGATTAGCGTAGACAAACTTGTCAAATATTAAATATATCTTCCAGGGTGTTCAGGGGATATACTGCTAATGCTGTTGTTAAAAAAGTGTATACAAGGAAAACCTATGAACCAAGAACTTATAGGTTAGCAAAATAACTTGAACAATATTCTACCAAGCTTATTTTTGACTTGTTGCCAGGAGATAAACAGTTGACAAATTAACAAACTGAAATTGAAATATTACAAAGCAACTGCAATTTTTACAGCACTCCAATAGATCATTTCGAGACCAAACTGACCATTTAATAACCAGCTATGACCTATGTCACCATTAAACATGTGTAATATTCTATGATGTCTTGAAGTTGTCGACAGACTGAAGGGTAACTAATTAAAGCATATGATCGCAGAATATATGCATATGAAGTATTCTAAAAGTATATAATTTAACATGCTACAAGTGCTTTAAATGAGTTTTTATTCTATAGCAACAACAACATGATTCTGAATAATCAGTACAAAATGTGGCATGTTTTATCATTACAACTTCTGCTATTTTTTATCCTTGCTGCCTAATATAATGAATTCCATCAAATATGTTTGGTGAGAAGAAGTAAAAACAGTTGGTAAAGTTTCAAGTTTATCACAGCTTTCACTGTCTCTGAAGTCTCTGTATTCTTAGGGTTTATATGACATTTTTATGGTAACTGCTTCTTTACTACATTTATACTGTATTTAGTTTGATTGTTAAGGTCATATATATCATGGCAGCATGTGGCCAGTCTTAGTGTTGTTACGAAATGTATCACAAATACAAATACATGAATGTTTGTGTGTACAAGCATTTCAAATCAACACAGTTGTTTCTATGGTGAGAATGCATACACCTCAAATGCAGCATCTTCTTTTAATGATGTGACCACAAACATATTTCTAGTTTTATGGAAGGCAATGGCCCATGCATTCTTTATCTGGTTCATCTGTTGAAGGAGAACTCTGTGTTGTGTACCATCCCTAGATATCTGATGTATGTTCTTAGAGTCAGGTCCTACTACATAAACATTGTCATAGGGATCAACACAGATCCCACGTGGACCTCTCAAGTTATCACATTTATATCTCCAGATTACATTTAATTGTTTGTCACATGCTACAACTGTATCATCATCACAGTAAAAGAACTGTTGACCTTTGTTAGATTTGGCTATGTGGGGATATACACATCTTGTTGTTGTACTCTTTATTATTTTCCCCTTGTTTTCATAAAGTGCTACTTTGTTATCATGTCCTATGATTGTAGTGTCACCTGTGACAGCCACACCCCAGGCTCCCTCCTCTACAGTCATTCCCTTCTCAACTTTCTGTCCTCCTGGTAGTGAATAGTGGTGAGTACTGTTCCTATTACACACTACAGTTACTATCTTCTCGTCATCACTGATATCTACACATGATGGTACACCTTTAACATTGATTTCTGTTTTGACCTTCATGTTCTCATTCAGTATCACTAACCTACGACAATGTAAGTCTACAAGTAAAATATGTCCATCATCCAAATATTTAGTATCAGTAAACCAAGGATCCCCTTTCAAATTAAGATCTCCAAGTTTGACTACTCTAACTAGATTCACACTTGCTTTCATAAGGTCCTTTCTAGGTAAGACAGGAACCTGAGCAGGACTTCCAATCATCATTCCTATGTCTAAACAATCTTTGATTTTGTTGACGGAGAAAACATCTTCAGATGGGAATGTACTGGATGACTCCTTGACCAACTCCCCTAAAGATGAAAGATTGTCCACTAATGCCTTCAGTGAAGGGTCAAGTTTACAAGTTATGTGTATATTTGTGTCTTTCTTCAGGTTTTTTCCCATGTTCTCATAGCGTTGGACTAACTCTGCCTTCAATGTATCTATCATGATGATGGACTCGATTGGGGTGACATGTTGTAAGGTCTGCAGTGTAGCAGAGTTTTGTTTAACGTCCTCCCGAAACTCCACCAATATGTTCATCATTTTTTCTTGTGATTGTTTAATTTGTTCATATTCTTTGATGACAGTTTTTTCAAAATCAAGGTAAAGTTGGTCCAGTTTGTCCTTGGCTTTTCTCAGTATGTTAGATGCTTTAGATAAAATTGATGACTTATCGCGATCCAGGTTTTGGAGAGAAGACGATTTCTTGTCAATTGCATTTTGTACTTTGGTTGTTGTTTCTGTGAAGGCTTTGGTCTGCTTATGTAGCAGTTTCTGGTCTGCACACACGTTACTTATATCATCCAATGGCATCATATCCTTACAGTCTTTGTGGTATAAAAAAGCACATAGTGTACAGCACAAGGATTTATGATTTTTACAGTAAAGTTTTAATGGCTCATTTTTGTGAGATTTACAGAAAATGTTGATATCTAATTTGCTTGCCACAAACTCTTGCTCAGGTACCTCCTCAATCGAAGTCATTTGATGTTTTGCGGTTGCTTTACTTTTTCGATGTGCAACATAACATGGCTCACACAATTCATCCTTACAGTCTTTGCACCACTTTGTAGCTGTAATTGACTGTCCGCCGTCACGTGTACAACCGCCACATAACTTTAATCCATGTCCTGTTTGTTCACTGTCTGAACAAGCTACTGTAGCCATTCTGTTTTAACATAATACTTCCCTGTGTAAGATATTTTTTAACCGTTCGTTATCTGGGCAGATAGGTTTATCACAATCACAACAGTTCAGTATTTACATAGTTCACACAGCTTTGTATTTACCTATACCTCTTCCTATCTTAACTGCTAGATTGTCACTTGTCAGAAATGTCAAAGATGTATTGCAGTATATACAGTATTTTACTTCCTTCAGTTGTTAATTTAGGTCTGCAAAATGAATTTGTAGAATGCCACATACATTTTATGCTTACAAAATAACATTTTAACTTCCTTGTACACGTATTTCTTTGTTAAGTTGTTGCCTATATGAACTGTCTATACAGGTAATTTATGCCGGAGTCGTGCATTCCTTCAAATCACATGTGTGTTACATACTATAGTTAAGTCCCACAATTCTTTAGAATCACATCTTTTTAAAGTTAAAAAATAAAAAAAGATTGTTCAGGTGTGTGTTCCTTTTGAATTTAACTGTCTATCTGTAGTTAGCTGCCAATGACACGCTGTGACGTGACTTTGTCTATTTATAAATTTGTTCTATTCACAACCAGCTTTTAGAAAATCAGACTGCACATTTGTCAATGTCATGGCTCATAAACATGCATTATACGTACATATAGGTTCATATTACACTATGGTTTATTAGTTATATACACAATAACAAACGTTATTGACAAACAAACATTAGTATCATCAAAACCTCACCACGGAATGTACCAGCCAAATACGACGGAATGTACCAGCCAAATACGACGGGCATTCACAATGGTTCCATTCTTACCGTTTTATGTCTTGGCATTAAAATTTACGTCAAACCAACCAAAGGGGTAAGAGGACCCCGCCTTTGACCCGAGACCAAGCTCCAAATCAACTGTCATCAACGGACTCGAAGTGGAACATGAATTAAAAGACAATACATGATGGCCCTACTTTTGGAAAATTTATTATACATATTACTTAAGATTATGAACAAGTTGTGGACATGGGATTTTCAAATATTTGTTGCTTGCAGATATTCTATTTGTACATAGTAAAATCAGTGTCTTTTGAATAATTCAAAATGGTTACCCCATTGGCCATCTTGAAAATGTTTGTAATTGCGTTATCTCTTCAAAAGTAAGGGCTACAGTTAGGGAATGTTCACTATGATGTTCAATTGTGCTTTGAACTGTGCATGCTTAAATTTTGCAAGCGTAATATAATTCAAAGATGGGAAACAGATCTTTTTTCTCTCAATGAAGTGTTGCCTTAATTTCTTGTACATAAACAACGTTTAGGACTTTGCCTTTTCAATTTTTCGCTGAATTAAACAACCATTGGCTATAGATTTTTCAAATATTTAATGCCTATACATTTCTTGAACTCAAGTGAAACTCTCGTTCACTGAAAAGACTTGACAGCCAGCTTTTTTTTTAATGATGGACACTTTATTAATCTTCTGTCGACATGGCTGAATTGGGCCATGCGTATAGGTTGCTATGGCAATTTGCTTTTTGCTCTAGTGTTTTACGCAAAAACGGCGTAAGCAATAAGACTACCGACATGGCTGAAATGGACCATCGTAGAAAATTGCAATGGACTATCGGTACACTATATTTCTAATCTAGTGGACAAATAAAATAGTCCAAGTGTCGCAGAGAAAACTCACCAGCATGCACAATAAATGTACCAAACTCGTGGGACTAATGCTTACGTTTACGACTTTATTATTGTTTGTTATGCCGTAATTCGCACTTTTTGAAAGTTTCGTTTCCCTGAAAACTGGCGACGTTATCGGAACAGGCGGTGCACTGGACTGCCATAAAATTTTGTGGTGAGCTGGAAGTTACACAATCCGAGACTCATAAGAGGTTAAAAATATCAAATACACATAAAAAGATTTCCCGTGCTTTGATTTTAAGTAGTACAAATAATTTAAAGACGGACTTGAAGAAACAAAACCAGCAAAGAGAGGCCGTACAGCCCGATCTCGCACCAAGGAATTTTGCGCTTTTTCCGTTTTCGCTATCTGAAATTATAGATAAGAGGTCAGAGATTTTCAGACTTGAAAGAAAATTGAAATACTTGGAATTCTAGGCCGATAACACTTGGCTTTCTAATTGTGTTGTTACAAGATGGACAGATAGACACTCGATCATATGTATCAAGTATAATTGGCATAATGGAGAATACTTTGAGAAACAATAAACAGAATATGCAACCAAATCATTGATAAAGTAAACTGCCATTTCTAACGTTGAGAAACAGAAACGTAACGTGCTTTGCCGGGCGGCTTGACCATGTATAAGTAAATTTCTTATAATTTCTATGTTTTTCAAGTTATTTTGTTCAAAGTTTGTACACTATTTATTGAATAATTGAAAATCATTCCCTGCAAGTTTTATAATGATATAAACATTTGTTCAAAAGTTATAGCCCCTCGTATATAGCAAATATGTTAACTATTCATATTTTCAACTTCTTGTTCAAAACCACTGGTCCTTTTTCATCGAAACTTGGTAGGAAATATTTATAAGGGAAGGGGATTCACATGTGTTCAAATGAAGGAGCGTGACCCCCAGGGAGCTCTACTAGGAGGCCAAAAGGGGGAAATGCGTTAACATTTCAAAAAACCATCTTCTGATAAACAAGAAGACCTAAAGCTTAATCCTTTGGTATGTAGTAACTCTATAGCACGGAGAAGAACCAAGTTTGTCCATGGCCTGACCCTTTTCTTTCTTCACATATAGTCCAAAACTATTTAACCAATTTCATTCAAACTTGTTTGAAGGAATCCCTAGGGAAGGGGGTTCAGGTTTGTTCAAATAAAGGGTCTTGACCCCCCCCCCCCCGAGGGGCCTTTCGGGACCCAAATGGGGGACAATTTGACAAAATTTAAAAACAATCTTCTTGTAAAGTCTTAGTGATTAATGCTATGTTATGTAATAACTTAAGGGCATGGAGAATCAAGTTTTTTTTAAGGCATGACCATGGGGTCAAAAGTATTCAAATGCAAATATTTTTTTAATTCTAGCTGTGAATTTTTTAATTCTCGCTGTGTATTTTTAACAAAGTTTGTAATCCCCTTAGAATGGCGTTCCATACTTAACGTCGTCAATATCTTGGACAACAGACCTCAAGGAGAAAAAACCAACCGACAGGAAAGGAAGAGAAGCAGGGACAGGAATTGGAATTTAAAGTACATGTAATAGGGATAATTCAGAAAGAAGGGTGAGCCCATGCAACGGCGTTTTACTCCTACTCTTCTATCGAACTTTGCATAGGGATCTTTATATGCCAGGGGGTTAAAATTCCTGTCTTCGGGACCGACAGTTTAGCGTCCCCTCCGAAGGACGTGCTAATCTTTGTCGAGCCTCTACCCTTCAACCTGTCTGACTTAAGTGACCCTACCAGTAACACAGAAAAAGTAAACGTTTTCGTGCATATTGTGTTGTAACACATAACAAGGACGAGATACTAATGTAAGTAGATAAATAACGAAGGCCTTAGGTCTGATGAATTGTTTATCGGTTACAACATTTTGGAGTCTGAGTTATAAATATATTCAACACAATATATACAAAAAATTGTGCTTATTTCTATGCTACTACAGCACAGTCTCCACTTCTGGAACGCCCCTTTAAATTGAGAGCGTCATGTATTATGCATTGTGCAAATTAACACGTGATTTTATTTCATCTGCATTTCATTGATTTCCTGTAGTTTTTATGTTTTAAACCATACTTCATGTAGCTATTATCAGACTGGAAATATACACTGGAAATACCAGGGTATTTAATTTATCACAACATTAAAAACAAAAACTTATAGCATGATGACAATGTTATGGGTAAAGTGCATTAGCATGTATTATTCAGCACGCGCATGCATTGTTGCCCAATATTACGTGGCTGTCCACCAACAAAAACATCGGTCTCGTCAAAAGAGTAAGAGAATTCCAGTTAATCCTTAATTTAGGGTAAAATACATGTTAAACCAAAAAGTAATGTCGGAAAGCAATCATGGTCGTAACTACCTATGAGGCAGCCAGTGCAAGTGCTTCGGCTGAAATTTTGCTAGATATCATATATTAACAGTTTGTAAGAATAAATTAAATGTCTCTGCTCTAGGTTTGCAATAACTCAAAATACATGTTAAAGTTAAAATTTCAAGAAGTTTTTGTTATTTCTAATTTGAGCGTATTTTCCGTTCTTTAAAACGCCCTGGCATATTTGGAGCCAGACCATCTGCCTCGCCTGAATTGATACCCTTGTTACGGCCATTGCAATGCATACTATTATTGTTAATCCGACTATAGTATACGCAATAACTTAACAAATTCAAAGTTAAACCGTCAATGCAATTACAGAAATCATTGAAACATAAATGTAGGAGAATATATTATTGTTTTGAATATTGTATTGTTGGTTTTTCTAGCGATCTATCGGCTAAACAATATTTGCGAGTTACTTCCCCTAGGACACAAACTGATTTTGCCAAATAAATGTATACGCGTAACAATTTCCCTCTACTGTGTCATGATGAGTTTGAATGCAGTATGTCCAGGACATTATAAGACTCCTTCATATACGTGTGTGTAAGATAGGGATATTCCACCAGAGGGGGTTAAAAATTGGTATAAAACCTGAGGCTTGCTTGGTTTTACTCTAATTTGTAACCACTCGATGAAATGTGAACGTTGTTCATCAGCCAAAAGAGAATATCCTCTATATATCTAGATGTTTTTCAATAAATGCTTGTTGGTGCTTTTTGTTTTTGTTTATTGTTTTATTTTCTTATTTCTATTTACCTTTTTAGTCCATCTGGACCGAAGGTCCAAGGTGGAATTTTCTCACACTAATCCCGTCCGTCGTCCGTCCGTCGTCGTCGGTGACGTAAACTTTTTCACATTTTCGACGTCCTCTCCTAAATCACTAGATCAATTTCATCCAAACTTGGTAGGAAGTATCCCTCGGAGAAGAGGATTCAGATTTGTTCAAATGAAGGGGCTCAGCACCAGGGGACACTACTATGGGGCCAAAAGGGGGATTTGACATAACTTCAAAAAATCTTCTTCTAATAAACTGAAAGGCCTACTTAGAGCTTAATGTGTTGTTATATAGTAACTTTAGGGCATGGAGATCCAAGTTTTTTCAAGGTGTGACCCTGGGATTAAAAATAAGTTACACATTTTTGAGTCAAAGTTCAACACTATAGCAAATATGCTAACTATTCCAATGTTTAACTTATTGTTCAAAACAACTGGACCAATTTCATCCAAACTTAGCAGAATGTATCCTTAAGGAAAGGGGGTTAAGATTTGTTCAAATGATGAGAAGACTTAGCCCACAGGGGCTCCACTAGGGGGCCAAAAGGGGACAATTTAACAAATTTAAAAACAAATTATAATAAACTGAAGGCCTAGAGCTTAATATTGTGGTATAGTAACATAAGGGCAAGGAGATCTAAGTTTGTTCAAGATGTAACTTTGGGGTCAAAATAGGCTACACATTTTTGGGTCAACGTTCAACACTATACATATACTTATCGACCCTCGGATACGTTTCTGAAGTTATGATTGGTTCAAATTAAGTCACACATGCTGACCTTCTACGAGACGGCAGAGGGTCGGTTCATTTCTTACGTGACAATATGGCGTCGACAAAAATTTCCGTCTTCGCTTTACATTTTGAAATTACCGTTTTACCGGCGTGTTGTTAAATGAGTTTGCGAAATTACGACTTTGTTTCGCTTAAGTAATCTCCCATTGTCTCATGAACATTTATGAAGTCTAGTTCTACTTTACGCATTACTAAGTTTACGTTGTGATTATAAAATATGATGGATATGGGGGAAATGCAAAAGGACAAGAACGGTCCTTGGTGCGAAAATTCGTTGAGAATTCTACAGAACCATTGCGGGTCAGTAATATTCATAGGGGTTGAGGCCGAAGGCCGAAACTTCTATAGATTTTTATGATCCTCTATGGTTCTATGGGTGTCAATAGCAAACCATATAACTAATATATATATATATATAGCAAATATATTAACTCTTCAAATTTTTTATTTCTTGTCCAAAATGGCTGGATCAATTTCAATCAAACTTGATACAAGGTTTACCTAAGGGAAAGGGTTCAGATTTGTAAAAATGATGGGTCTCGATCCTCGAGGGGTGCCACTTTGGAGGCCGAAATAGGGAAATATATCGAAACTTCACAAATCTTCTTATAAACTATAGATGGTCTAGAGATTAATACTTGGATACCTTATGTAATAACTTAAGGACATGGAGAACCAAGTTCCCTCAAGCCATGACTCTGGGGTCAAAAGTATTCATATGCCAAAAATATACTTCCAGGTATGTTTGATCCAATGGGCCTCGTGTTAATTTATTAATTTTTTTATCTTAAAAAAATTCTGCTGATTTTATTTATTTATTTATTTTTCTTTATTTATACATACCAAAAAGTATTACTTAGAAAATGATTACACTATGTTTGCAGTTTCAGTCATGAAAAAAGTTTTGACATATTCCGGTAGATTCACATTGTTTTTACGATTGTTGGGCAAAATATGATGGTGTGGACTGTATACAAACTTGTCAACATCGACAGTCCGTGTGCTTTGGCCGACATCAAATGTGCAAACTTTTGAGGAACACTTTATGCATATGCAAGACATCCTGTAAGTTCATAAAGTGAAAAGGAATCAGCGATTCTTTGTTTTCGTAATACTATGATGCGTACAGACGACTTGTTATCAAAAGTCACGTGACAGCGACACCGGAAGCGTAAAGTTTCTTCATATCGTGAGAGTTCCAATTCCTGTCAGATTTCGCCGAATTCCCACATTTCCTTTTAAGCTGACTCTGTAACAGGCGTCTTTTGGTAGTACAACTTCATAGTATCTATAGAGTGTTCCCAGTCCTGCTAGACAGGTGTTCTGTGAGCTGGAGGCGTTACAACTTCCCTGGTTCCATCCTAAGTGTCTTCAATTTTACTGATGCCGTGGGAAAACCTACAAGTGCTTAATGAAAATAAAATTATATAATAAATTTCTGTAAATTAATAATTTTATAGTGTTACCTATTTCACTTTCGTCACACGCTGGCGTCTTCCGGTGGTCCGTACCAGTTCCGCTAAATATGTATTATCGTCTGCGAGAAGTAACGGAAGTTGAGAAATTTTCCAAGAGTTTCCTCACGGGATCCCAAGTGGAGGTTACACAACTTAATTACGTCGCAACTCTCCACAAAGATGCATTAAGTTCGGCAGTTTTTTAGTCAAATTATGATTGCCGAGTTCCGGAAGATGTCATAGCAATGATGAAGTCCTATTCATCTTGTGTCGTCTGCTTGTAACGTATCGTTTCTATTACATATGGATAGGAGCCATAGGCAAACGTTAATTGGAGGCAGACGTCTGCGGTAACCTTCTGTTCAGTTTTCAAGTGCATATGATAACGTTTCAATGATTTAACTCACGGTTTCTGCCATTGGAATGCAAATATTCCCATTCAAATAACGCGATACGTCTTCATTCGGGATATTATTGCAGTTTGCTGCCCAAGAGGTTTCTCTATTTTTTGTATTCCAGGTCCATTTTAGATCTAGAAACCATGATTCTAAAACCGTCAGCTGAACAACATGACTGAAATAACAAATCAGTTAATATTTTTTTGCAAAAAAATTGCTTGCTGCTCTAAGTGGTTTACTAGTTTTGCTAGCAAATACACATGTCATCACATAATCAACTTCACGTGTACACAGCTATAAGGAAATGCATTCAATCTATACTTGGAAATCGATTTAGCTCTTCAAGTGCTGTGACATCTGACACACGCATGTGATTGACGGTAGCAAGGATTTGAATTAGACCCCCAAAACATCAAACAGTCCTCTACTTACGACTCTTGAAGAACCATTCCAAATGTTATTATCCACGATGCATAGTTCTTCAGTTTGCACATAGAGCTAACATTGCGATTGATGGCTCTTTCTCATCACAAATTGAACGGAAACGTTGGTCTTTGGTGTGCATGGTTGTCCTGTGGCGTTGGGTGATAATGAGTTATGACCGTTGTCCTTTTATGTGTGGATAAGCTCATTGTGAGAATAGTCAGACACATAAAATGTTTAACTAAAAAAACGAAAGACAAAGTTTTGAAAGTTGTACGTATAATTTAAATAAGAAAGACCACGTTCTTGGTTGTCCTGTGGTGTCGGGTGATAATGAGTAATGATCGTTATGCTTTAAGTAGGAACATGGTCATTTTGAAAATATTCGAAAACAGTTCCCGTGGAAAACAAAAGCAATATCGTCAAAATGTACTTACATAACTGGCTGAAGACGTGCTTTTTGAAGAGAAAAATAAAAGGAATTTATGTTATTTCTTGTTTGTTGTTGGTTGTAAATACATCAACCATTTCCTGAGTTTCCTGTCAGAAAAAAATCGCCCCCGCTAGACCCCCTCCCCCTTAGCCTCAATTCCTTTAGGTGTGCGCTACGGCCGTGAGAGTTCGTAACTAAAATAAGAAAGACAATTTTAACTTTTTGGGCATTGTGACGTTTATAGTAATGTTTAGATTTATACATCAACTTGTGTATTTACTGTTAAATGTGACATCGCGTTCAAATATATGAATTGTTATTTTTTACTATACATAACCCGGAGAGGGATACAGAAGTTGGTATTACTTAAACCCAATCCTTTCGCTTTATTCTTTGATAATATGTTATTACGGTATTTTGATTGTAAAAATGGCAATAAAGTATGCTTAGAAAACTAAATTAGAAATGCCACATATGTCAATGTGTCTGCGGTCTGATATTTTAGTGAGACAGCACATTAAGGTCTATGCATGACACTGTTACAAGCAGACACCGTCTAGGTATGACCTAGAGATAAGCTGAAGGGACGTTAAACCCGAAATGAAACATCAATACAAACCACAAACAAGTCCATTTCGGTCAAAACACTCTATACGAGAGTTCAAAGGTTATGAGCAATCAAATATAAGCAATATAAAAGTCAAACTCAAAGAAAGTATTTAAACTGTAATTTTGAAAATGTATTAACACGAACTGCTTCGTCTCAAAAATACAAAAGGAAACATAGTGTTCTCTTGAATCCGCGATGAGGATAAATCAACAAGAATATCTCGAGAGCCGAAACGGAGCAAAATATCGCGGTTGTCGGTGTACCGCGGTGAATCGTTTGACCTCTAATTATCATACTGTAACAATGTCATTGTCGGGGAACAGCTACTTTATAGGTGTGACAATAGCAAATCAAATTGACCGGTGGGCGGAGCTTAGTATGTTGCTCCCTTGAGGTACGGTTATAATCCTTCGCCTTCTCTGTTTGGCTTATAATGAAACAATGAAAATTTTAAAAACATAGTTTATTCATTTGTGTGATTTTAAAAAATCATGTATGTTTATGTTTTTTCCTTCATTTGAGTATTTTTCCAAATTTGATTATTTTTAATTCTGACCGGCTCGTTTTGTCCTTGTTTTATCACGGTAGTTTTGTTTGAATGCCTATATATTTTTTCCTTACACACTGCCCCTACATCTGGGGTCGAAGAACTGATCGCCTAAGAACAATCTTTATTTGAAGGTATGGGTCTATATCAAAATCTCAACGGAATGTTCCTCTACAGAGGAAAACGTTACAATGAATTATATAGTGAGTGATTTGCTACTGTCATCCCTATAAGAGTGTCCATTGTGCCTTAATCATTAACACGTTTCTTTATCTAAATAAAACAAGTCATATGATACGAAATCCTATCTAAATATATCAATTTATTTATCAATTTATCAACTTTTATCAAGACATCAAAACCCCTATATAGATCGTACATTGTATAGTTATAGTACGATTCGAATACAAAATATTTTCTATAAAGTCTCGCCACTCCATCTTTTGTTGACGTATTATCGGGGTACCTAGTACATGTAGTGTATATTAAACATGACTATTTGCTTGCGGTTGAATAACTGTATCGTTAGCGATAATGTGCATGTACACGTACATATGCATACGTAATTTTTTCTATTTAAATAAAAATGTGATGACTTGTCGTATACCTATTTGTAAATGTATGTGACTGTGGGAGTATATCGTCAGTTCTTTTTGGTTTATTCAGCAAACGTAGTGTAAATACGACCACACATGTACAATTGTAACACAAAGGGCATATTCTTTAGGCAAAAGTGTAAGATAGTCAGATATTTGGATGTGGTTTTGTCACTATCTTTACATGTAATTTTTCACGTATACTTCCGCGACAATTCTCGGAATACATAACGACAAACGGCCTCTATACGGCTAGTACATTGCGTACATAACTAAAATGCTTATCGCATGTCAAGTCAGATTTTAAACATTTATTTTTTGTTTGTTTGAAAAGAAATAATTTAGAAAGTCATATGGCAAAATCGATTTAAACAAATAATGAACATACATCCACAGTAATTAAGAATACCATAAAACAGAAGAAGAGTGTGTGTGATGTGTTCACGTGCACTTGCTGAAATAGACTGGTTACCGCCCCTTTGAAAATATCCTTTACTGCATATATATATATATCATGTTCACGCGATTAACATTAAAATATTTTCTTACTTATTAATTTTAACATGCAGCAATGCACACACAACTTTAATAACCATTTACATATTATTCACAATAGGAGCCAACTGGAAATCGTCCGATTTTTACTAGGAAGATTATCGACGGCAAGATTAAATGTTATTAGCTTATATTCTTATAGATAAAATAAAGTAAAAAAACGAAACGTTTTATAAAAAATGCTGTATACGTTGCAGTTGAATATGCACCCTCCAGCCATTTTAAATGCGACAGAACGTAATTGAAATTAAATTTCAAGCTATGTTGCGAGGCTATTTAATACACACAAACACTTAAAAGCTTCTAATCATTGCATTAAATCAAAAGAGCAATGCTACTACGTTTTGTACATATCACTATGAACACCTGCACGCGTTAGATAACACCAGGATTGTACATGACCGAAAACCACAGAGGCCTAAAACGAACAGTTTCACCCCGAGGTAGGTGTGAGGAAGACTTAATTTCTCAATCATGCTGAGATTGTGAATTACTACAAAATATTCTCACATATTGACAGGGTTTGTCAAATATTCTTTCAACGACGAGCACCAGTCATGCATGACATCATCATGTTGGTGGTTTACGTAAAGGTGATAAGGGAAAACAAAACGGAACGAAATTCAATATACGGCGTACTTTGTAGAACATTTGTGTATTCTGGAAAAACATGAAAAAGTTTAAACGTTATTTATTTTATAACGATTGAAATACAAGTCATTACAAGTCGAAATCTCTCTCGATGGCACTGATGGTAGAGCGAGTGGATATTTTCTGTGGGAAGAAGCCGGAGGTCTCGGGGAAAACCCACGTGTTCAGGTTGGCGATCCTGTACCATCCAACTTACGACACCGCGTATCGAACCCGGGCCGCATTGGTGAGAAGCGAGCGTCGTGCCAACTAGCATTACAAATGAAATACGTTGACATAACATTTAAGTTATACTGATAAGTTATACTTACAATGACGGCGTGAGTGAGAAGACGATAGACAAGATGACAAAAACAACGAAAGTAAGTCAATAACGGAATCTCGAATGATGACGACGACAACAAAAGAAAGTCGCTGAAGAAATGACGAAAACGACGCGTGTAAGCATTCGGAACACCTCGGATAACCTACGTTCTAACGTTTGAAACATCAGTCGAGGAGCTCCGAGTTTTGAGTAAGATGGCTTTATTCGTCTGACATTACCTCGTGTACGCGTGCAATTATTGGGTGGGCGATTTATGACTTTGTGGTACACCTGATTATATCTATAGCAATGTAAGACGGACAATTTGGGAAGGTTTATTGGAAGAATCATATCAATTTTCAAAGCAAGTAGACTACATGTATTAAAAAAAATCAACGCGATATTGAAGTTTCGTACATATGTACCAATGTAAGTGCATTTGTGTTGCATTCAGTGTATATAAGTGTAAGACTTTGGTGTCTTTGCCTCGATAGTTTGTTTGTTTGTATTAAGGGCTTATTGTCCGATCAACAGCTAAGATCATTTACGGACGTGCCAGTTTTACTGGTG
>JAUMGZ010155303.1:0-16672 GCA_032359645.1 Pododesmus macrochisma
GCAAACTTTGTAAATATTGTCAAAAGGATTATGTATACCAAATATGAAAGCAATTGGACTGACAGTTCGTGAGAAGAAGATTTTTAAAGATGTACCTAATTTTACCCCTTTATGCCCCCTCAGGGGGCCCCTATGGGGCCCAACCCCTTTTTCTTCGCAAACTTGGAGCGGCTTCCCAAGGGGATGCTTCCTATAAAATTTGGTTGAGATCCATCCAGTGGTTCTCAAGAAGAAGTTGTTTTTGTGAAAAGTTTACGCACGACGCACGACGACGGAGAAAGAACGATCGCAATAGGTCACTTTGAGCCTTTGGCTCAGATGACCTAAAAATAGAGAACGACAACAGTGGTTTCGTGTTTTTTTTGTCAGCTCTTTTTAAATGTTTTACAACAAGAAATGGGCTAAGATATTTTGATGTTGACTTTGAAATTTGTTTTACTTGCACTTCATAGTGTTTAACTTGTCTGAAGTAGTAACATGTACTTGTCCGACCTAATATTTAGCTGGTACGGGGCAATCGGACAAACGTTATTGTCGATCCCTGCACTATAAAGAGTGATGGTTTATTGTATTTACATTTTTTATCTCAAATAACATGTGTTTTATAATTAACTTTTTCTTTATGACCAAAGAGGCTCAATTTTTTAAAACTATTTTGAAACATCACATTCTTATATTCAATATTTCCCTATACATTTTCTCATCATTAAAATGGCAATACAGTAAGAAAAAATTCTTCAAACATGACAAACTAAATAAGCATAACTTGTAGAAGGCAATTTAACTATGTATGTATGTAACAGAGCATGGTTTTTAATTTAATTTTTCTGACAGAATATTCAGTGTAGGTTATATTGCAGACATGTAGTCCAGTATACAAAGATGTACCCAGAGGATCAGATGTCCGACTTTTATATAAGAGAATTTAAGAACGGCATCAATAAACGGTAATTGTTGATGCAGTGAGTTATCTCTATAGGTCTATGATTACATCTAGTTTAATAACACAATATTTTCCCTTGTCAGTATTTTCTAGCTCTCTTAATATTGTATCTACTTTTACAGCTGTGCACTATCAAGAGTGATGGTTTATTGTATTTGCATTTTTTATTTTAAAATCATAATTATGTTTTATAATAAAAATTTTCATTATGACCAAAGAGGCTCAATATTTTAAAAGTATTTTGGAACATCACATCCATATATTCAATGTCCCTATACATTTCCTCATTATTAAAATGGCCATACAGTAAGAAATAAGAAAAAATTCTTCAAACATGACAAACGAAATAAGCATAACATTTGTAGAAGGCAATTTAACAATGTATGTATTAGAGCATGGTTTTCAATTTAATTTTTCTGACAGAATATTCAGTGTAGGTTATATTGCAGACATGTAGTCCAGTATACAAAAATGTACCCAGAGGATCAGATGTCCGACTTTTATATAAGAGAATTTTAGAACGGCATCAATAAACGGTAATTGTTGATGCAGTGAGTTATCTCTAAAGGTTTACAATCTTACTTAATGTCATACCTTGTGAAGTCTTCTAATTAGACTCTCATTGTACTCATGACTTCCCTCAATCATTCCAGTCAAAGGATTAGCAAACCATTCCTTGAACTCTCGATGAGACTGGAACACATTTGGCATCAGGAAATGCATCAAAGACCACAGTTCCATCAGACTGTTCTGTAAAGGTGTACCAGTGAGTAGAAGTCGTCTCTGACTAGAGAAATTTAACAATGTCTGCCATCGCTGAGATTTGAAATTCTTGATGTTCTGAGCCTATGAATAGAAATCATAAATACTGAAAACTACCATGTCTATGACTTCAATGAGACTATACTTTTTTTGAACTAATATATATACAATTTTTTTGTTCCCAACATGCTACAAAATACACAAACAGTATTTGCATACATCTAGAAGCAGTTGACTTTTCTTTTCGAGAATTGCTCACACCATGTAGTCATAGGAAAGACATATGGGCTATTATATCTCGCTCATTTCTTTTATTCCATAATATTGATATCAGAAATAATGGACTATTTGAAGAGCAATACACAACTGCACATAAACACAGAGCATACTCATAAGGAATCGTATGCAATACAGAGAATCAGGATAAATCAATAAGTCCTGGTAAACTGGCAATCATAATCTATCACAGGGTTAAATTCAGATTACCTTTGCATAGAAAATAAGTTATAAATGAGATGTGTGCCTTATTAAAAGTGAATGGATACCTAAATAAGGATTAAATAATAAATTCTCCCAACTTACGTACACATTTATCAATTAGAATAACTGTACAAATAATGTTGGCTGCGACAGGACACACAAGATGCACTTTAGCAAAACATGCGTTTTAAACATATCTTTGATCTTCCCTGAGTTTATAAAGTCCACTTGTATGAAATATGAATCTTACAGTGGAAGTGAGCACAGGGTTTATTTCATGGAAAAAACTTATAGTACCTTCCAGATTTACCGGTAGGGGACTCATAACATGTGATACAGTTCTGATTTCTATAATGAAATACTCGAAATATTTACTTCATTTATTCCTTACAAAGCAAATATTATATAATTAACACATTTTGGTCAGGGTGATATGACCAAAATGTGTTAATTATTTGATCACGTTGACATACTTTATAGTTCTTAGCCGTGTAATAATTTTAGTCCATATCACCCTCCCCTATATACTCTTACCAAAATGCATATAGAACAGTAGAAAATGGTCCCCGGTCAATTGACCAATCAGAAGACAGAAAAGACATGTGATATGTAATGATAATATTTATCATCCATAGTTACTACTCAGTCAAACATTCATCCCTTAAAAAATCCCTATTTATGAAACTTCTTGTTTGGATTTCCATACATGAGCATTTTCAATCTCTCACAAGTATGACAAATTTACAATTGTATAGCTATTCAGTCATGGTTGCTAATTCCTGCATATAATGGCAGGACTTCTTGAAAGCTTTTTACTTTTACCTAAAATATGCTTACTTACATTTAATGGGAGCAATTTTATACTTCAGCAAATATCTTTAAAATTTCAAAACCATTTTTCAAAATCATTACAATTCTTATGCCATTTTTGTTTTGCATCTGATGTTAATTTAGTTAAGCAAATAATTGAAATAAATATCCAGATTATAGAACCAAAATGTAGGGATATTGGATTAATTGTTGATGATATTGAAATTAGAATTACCATTTCTTCAAATTAGTAAGCACAGAAATTTAAAAATTACTTGTGAAATAAAGAAATAGGGAATTCCCAGGGTGCCATGAGAAATTAAGACACTGTTTAGGGCAACTATTGCAAAACATTTGATGGATGTTAATAATGTCGATGAAAATAGTCTCACAAAAAGTGTGTGACTAACGGAGTGCATTGCATCTGTCAATGGCATAATTCCATACAGAAGGGATTCAGTATCTGTGCATGCAGGCCAATTGTTGATGGATACATGGCATCTTTGTTTTCAAAAGATAACAACATTTTATCAACTTTCAAGGTGAAAATCAGTTAGTCAAAATAAAATTTCAGTCAAGTTTTGTGTTACTATTTTAAAGTATTCATAGGAATTATAATTATGATTGTTTCAATCAAGTTCTGAGTTGCCATTTTGATTGAATATAAGTTATAGAAATAACAATTATGATTTATCGAAAAACTTGTCCTTATATCTTAAACGTTATGTATCTCTTACCTTGGGGGAACCTATTGTTAGCGATTGTATTTAAGGTGAATTTATACAATAATTTGTAAGACTTTTATCAATTTAACGAACACAATTTATACATTTGTTTCTTCAGAAAGTTAACAATGCTTTTCTTTTACCATGTATTGACAGAAAATTGATTTCTATTTTTAAAAAATGCTTTTGTATAATAATTGATGTTTGCAAGTGAGGTCTTTTGTTTAAAATTATTGTGTTTAGTACCGTATCTAACAATGAGTGCAATGCAAGTTTTCTCATTGTCGATTGTGTGGTGAGTTTTGTACTATGGTGATCGTGGAGCGCGCCAATGTTTAATCCCATTGTGATTAAAGTGCCCTACTTGTGCCCCTGACTGATATGTATTAGGACAAAACTTTTATCCTATTGTTGTCTCGAAAAAGACAAACAGTTGAATTAGGTGACTCTTGAGGGTTTGGCACCAGTTATTGACAAGGGTACAAACATTAGAAAAAGGATTGTTTGTCCATTGAGCTCTACATTTAAACGCGACAAATGAATAATGATCCAATGCGCATACTATAGTCACCAGGTTTCTTATCATACTCTATTGTGACAGTATAAAGGTATTTCTTTCAATTGTTAGTAAAGGAAAGTTTTCCTTTGATAGTTGACGCAGCGACGGATACAGAGAGATTGAGAGGTGAGTGGATGTGATAGGGGTGTGTGTCCAGTAGCCTTGGTCTGTATACGTCCCGGGTGCCTCACCTAATTGGTTACATAACATCACAGTGGAAGCCAACAATACTATCTGGACTACAATAGATCTCTACTGTTATCACCGTTTCTTTAACATTGAGCCGGGGAGAATTATGATATCAACATTATTGTAATACAAATGTCAGGAAGGCTATAGTGTATTGTGGAACGAGCGTGGTTTAAAACGTTTCGTTGACTTTCTAAAGTGAGCAGCACAGGTGTGTAAATGAAGATTCTCTTTACCTGGGATAATATACAACAACAGGTATACTTTTAACCTGTGGATTTATATCTTATATATAATTTAATTTATTTCAATTCTTTAATCTGTTTCAATCTATTTTTGCAGACTGTGGCATAAATTTATTATTATTTTTCTTATGTTGACCAGTATTGAACTATAATTAAACTTTTAGATATTGAATAGATTTTTAATATACTTGTAAAAATTAATCAACTAATATAAATTCAAAGGAATTTATTATTTGGGGAATAATATTAAATGTTTTTCAAGTTATCGATGTATGAAGAGAGAAAACCCCAACACATTTCTTTTTTTGAATTTATACAATATGATGAACTGTAGAAAAAAATTCAAGATCATGTTTTATGAATTAATTCAAAATAAACACATAATGACATTAAATCAAATTATTTTTAGACTAAGGACAATAGTTTTATTACAAGATACTTTTTGTACTCCGAATTGAATTTGCATGGCAACCTCTGACATGGATGGCACAGGTACAACAAGCAGGCATGTCACATATGGTGGAATGTAGTATTTACTTTTGTGATGCTGTAAACTGAAAAAACACAGTTTAAACAGTTGAATTGGTTATAAAGCTAGACAGCATTATGTTACTTACTTATTACTTACTAATTACCCTTGACTGCTTGGAGTAAGGTGAATAACAACACAGTGATGGTAACCCAGCAGAACATAGTATTGAAGGCCTCGTGGGCATGACTGCATGTGTTTATAGTCTGATGTCATTTTTACATTCATTGAGGTATGAAAAAAAATATTTGGTCATCTTTGCAAATAGAAATGATGGAAACAGAAAATAATTGAATTATTAAAAGGTGTCACGAGAATTCAAGATGAAGGGGTTATAATATTGTTGTATCCTATTTAATGCGACAAACTTGCTTTTTAAAAAAAAAAAAATCAGAACTTTTAATTCAATATTTCCTGCAAGCAGCGTACTACACATTTCCTACATATATAGTTCAGTATCTGATGTCAATTGCTATAATAATTCTATAATTGCTACAATGCTTGTATTATTGCCAAATGAAACACCCGATTGTTTTCAAGAGGGTTACAGGAACTGAGCACGTACACACTACAATTCCTCTGTATGCTCTGTGCATGCAACATTCATTGATAAAAATATACAGCAGGCTGTATGTCAGACTGATGTTCACGTAAAGAAGTGCTTTAATCTAACATCTCTTTTTTAATATAACCATTACCACAATATTAAACCTTTAATCTAAGCCTTACTCCAACTGAGTGGTGAAGAGAGATGTAATCTAATGGCAAGAATACTGGAGAACACCTGACTTAGCACAGCCCAAGACAGCAGGCAACCGCTTGTCTTTAAATTTCAGTAATGTTTTGCATGTTTTTAGCTGTTTTAGCTCTAGCATAATAGTACGGTACCGTTACATCATCTTATTTGCATATGAAAGCAGTCAAAACCACAAACAAAAGTTTACATCCCACACTTAACGACAGAGGTGTGTAAGAACTCTTTCACATCTCCGAGACTGTAACATGCCACAACTTATCTAAACATTTACTTTGGCATCTGTGTTGCGTGTTAATTTGACCTTTCGACCCTTACCATTTGACCAGAACATCCAAACTTTTCTACGATTTGGCAACACAGGCAAAATTAGGTAAGTGATTTGCAGTTTTTGTGTCGTCCTAGCGGCAGTGGTGTTGTAGTCTTGGAAGCCATGGCTGACGCTTATGATCGGTTTGTGCACTCATTCTTAGTACGGTGAACTTTGCAGTTTGAAAAAGTAATCAAACTAAGTCATTTACCAGCGGCACAAGAAAAAAGGATTTAGTATGTGTATATGTATTATAAAGCCGAGTTTTAAACATAAGACTGATACATTGCATGCAATGATAATATTTCTAATGATAAGAAGTGTTGTTTAGTCAGTAAGTGTACTGAGGCTTTGTGCTAAAACTATTGAGTGAAATTTGCAACCAGCCTCTAAATGTCTTTTTGATATATTTAAAATATTCCCAAGGATAGGCTATAATCATAATGGTTTAAGGATGCTCTGTATAGTGACATTTTTAATTCGTAATGGATTTCTTGGAAAGAAATGTAACAAATTATGTAATATTTCAAGTAAATGTTGATTATTTACGATCTAATTCCACACACAACTTGGTTATCTGTTGGATCTGTGTTTATTTTGTTAGGATTGGTGTATTTTGGTTTAATCTAACTGTATTAGTGTACTTTACCATCAAACTAATTTCTTTTTAAAATTTAAAATACGTTGATACCTTTGGCTTAACTGATTTCAAGCATTTTTAAGTCAACAAAATATCGAAATGTTTCTTGTTGACAAATCAAGCTGGTTTCTCCAAAAATAATTCAATAAAAAAATTGAGATTTTGTTTTTAAATATTTTCTTTCACTTATTGGTATATAATTAATGTATAACTTATTAAATCAATTTATTTCATATGATGTAACTAATGTGAACATTTTATGCTATATGTTAAGCACATCATGTTTATAAAATTCTGAGTGTGCCAGTACCACAATATGTGCCAAAATGATGTTGACATATTCTCTATAAATTGATGCTGAAGCTGAGGACCTTAACCAATGTCTTCCAAGCAAATTCTATGTACTCTAAACAATGTTAACAGGCAATTGTACAAGAACTTTGGTAATAGTATACTTCTTTTTGTGATGAACAAGGAATTTGTTGTCCCTTTCATGTTCTTTCCCATTTCCATCAACAGCTTTGCCAATTGTTTTTCCCTTTATGAAAAAGTCAGTCATGCCTGACATAGTGGATTTATAGGATTATAATTTGTGGCTTAACAACAAATGTCAAGACTTTTGGGAGTCATACATCTCCCTCTGCCAAACTGTCTTGCCATTCCTGATAATAGGAATTGTAGTTGGTAGTTCTGTCTCTTGTATCCTGTGTGTAACGTGTAAGCGAACAGAAATAGTAGAGAGGATTTACTTGACTTTTTGATCTCCTCAATTTCCTTTTCGGCTAGAGTTGATTTTTAAAAAAAAAAAAAAAAAAAAAGATAATGCTTATTCAAAGAAAAAAATGTTAGAGGAAATATTTAACATAAGAGAAAAGCTGAAGTAAATAAAGTTAATTTGGATATACAAGATAAAAATGCTGAGGAAAATTATATGTTTACATTCTTAAAAATTGATTGAAAATGTTCATCTACAGATTTTAGGGATCATATTGGTTCAAAATAACAAATTCATGGTTGTTTGTTCATGTTTAAATTTAAATAATGTTTAATAACAGATTCACTCAAAAGAGATTTTAAACATGATATAATTTCAACAATGGAATATGATAGAGAATGTTGAGGATGTGTGAGGTATAGATCACTGAAGCCTGATATATTACACAATGTCTTCAATGTAACATATTACAGTGTACAACCAACAATAAATACATCTACCACAATCAGCCAGCCTGCAAGACTCTTTAGTGATACTTATCACACTCTATATTAAGATTTGTGAACATTTAATTGGAAAATGATTGCTGAAAAAAATGATTTTAATATATGCGAGTTACACCCATAAATTACATTTTGACAGATCTGACAATTACGGGACTATGAAATTCACAAATTGTCCATTGTGACAAGCTATTGTAGTATTATAGGCACTGCTCAAGTGTTAAAACCTAGTTGCCATTAGTTGGCGTTTTTCTTGTTAAAACACCACAAAAATAAATGAGATGTGTATCGTTATAATATACAGCAGAAAAGCTGAGGACAGTTGATGTGATGGAAGTATTAGTGGTGGGTAGGTACAAATGTCAAGGTTGAATACATCAGATATTCATGTAAAATATTGTAAAGTTTTCTGAAATTTCAAGTTTTTGATGTACAGATCACACTACAGTTAAGTTTATGTAGTTTATAGGAGATTTGATGCTATAATAATCTAGGGAATCTTACTGATGTCAAATGGGATGTAATCTGGAGACTAAAACCCAATATAAGTTTAAATAATAAACAGTAGTTAAAGAAAAGGAATCTTATGCACTATACTTGTTGTTGTTTTTTGGTGGTGGTTGAATATTTAAGTTACTGGAAAAACTGTTTAAACAAGAGATATTTTGGGGTCCAAGAATTTGATGTTCAGTTCAAATTTGGGAAGAAAATATTGTTTTGTCTCAATTTTCTTAAAATAACAATTAACCTGACAGGAATATAAAATATATTTAGATTGTCAAGAAAGTGGAACACATAAATATCTGGGAAGAATTTTGTTGCTTTCAAAATTGACGCTTTGTGGATGTTAAAAGTACACGTACATTGAAGCATAGCAGGACTCTACTTGAGAATTCTAGAATAGATGGCAAAACTTTTAAAATTCAAAAGTTTGACAGTGAAAGCACTTATTGCATGAGCAGATTTTTGAATTTTTTGTATAAACAATTTTACTTAAGTATTTATATTCATAAGGAGATAGTTGTTACCGGTAACTGAACATGAAGATTGAACTGATGAATTGTATTTCTCTATAGCAGTAAAAACAGAACAGATAGAACATTCTAGACCATGCTATCTATCGGAGTATGGTTCATTATGTCTCAAATTTATTGAGTTCATTAAATTTCATTTATATTCAAGGCACGGCTAGAGAAAGTATAGTTGCTGTCCTTACACCATGCTACACAATGATGTCCCTTTAATTTGCTTTTACACTTTTCAATATACGATCATAAAAATGTGCCATTGTTCAGTCAGAACTTCGACTTCATTTATTTCAATAAACCAAATTTAGTATAAAGTATGTTAAATGAATAGTCTATTTGCCTTTTCAGTTAAGGTATTGAGCATAACGAGGAAATCCATTGTGGGGAAAATCATCCATACACTTTGCAAATGCTGTATGCAGCACTCGTAGCGAAATAAAAGCCTATTTTATTGGACACTTTATTAAAAAGCCTGATCAAACCGCCTGCCATTTGGCTATTAAGAATGCAAGGAACAATAATATTTGATAATACCTGGGATATAATCAGATTTTTGCTACAACAAAAGTTGGACCCAAATGACCCGCATCACACATACTAATTCTTCAGCCTTAATACACAATAAAGAAAGGCCTTTATCCTGTACACAGGTAGAGTTTTAATCAGGTAGTTTGCACAGCATCAATACTCTAATTAAAAAGCAGTAAATACCCACTAACACTGCTTTCTCAGAGTAGCACTGATAACCTATCACACTGTATTGTTCTCTAATACCCCTAAAACATTATAGCTGTGTAAATTAGTGATTGGTCCAATCACTTTATCCTGGCAACTAGAATCAAGCGAAAGTTACTTTTGAATTGTATCCTGATGGAAGGTGTTTGATCAATACATAGGAGACTTGATCCATCTTTGTATCATCAGTCTGTATATAAGTGTTACGAACCATGCCAGACTCTAAACAAATGTAGATAAACCCTCAATACACTGTGTATTGCTCACTGAACAGGATCATCAGCTGACCTTTGTTGTGGCATTATATAATATTATCACACCCTTCTATAGGTCAAAATTGACACTGTAACAATGCTTCATATTACACATTTCCTGCTTACATGGTAGCTTATATTGAGGTGAGAGGTGTCCAGTCCAATTCCATCAAGTTTCAGAGCAATCCAGTCTTCTTGAAATGAGAAATAAAGTCCATTGTCTGAATGTAAACCCAGTTCTTCATAGATGGTTGGGTACATTTTGTTTCGGTACTGTAGCCAATTTCACAAAAAATCTTAAGTGTAAATTTTATCGTAAGTGTAAACTTACGATTAGAAGCCATTTCACAAAAAAACTTACGAGAAAACTTACGATTAAAATTTGTCGTAAGTCTACGAGTGGCTTGGGGCACTCGTAAGTGTAAAATAATGATCGTAAGTGTAAAAATTATCGTAAACTTCGAGTGGTGTAGAGTTGAATATTAGAGTTTGTAATCAACAAATTGTTTTAATTGTATTACATATATATTTTGCCTTACCTTTAAATGTTCTCGTCTCTGCAAAAGTCCAACGTATCTTAGTATTGATATTTGAATATAGAAATCTAGTAGATATCACTAGATCTATTGTGTTTACGTTTTCAAAGCAAGCGACTTTACTGTCCATATTGTCTATGATTGTTGTCACTTTATCGCTTCCATTCTGTGTCTTTGAAACTTAACATTGTTCAAAAGCCAACAAACATAACACTTATCTTCTTTTCAAACACAAATTCATTCAAAAAGTCACCAGTTATTCCTCATTTTATGGTAAGAAAGTGTCTATAACACAAGTGAAATGTGTCAAATGATGTGTATTTACTCGTGACGTAATATTTGTATACGTCACTGAAAACCGAGATAGCAAGGGACAGTAATCTTGTAAAAAAGCTTTGTATGAGGTAGAATATAAAGAAAGTATCAAAATCAATACATTCATGATCTTTAATTAAGGAGAAATGTGTAAACTGACCACAAGTATGTTTCTGGAAAATGTTGAGCATTGTCATATATTGGATAATTTTAATTGCCGGTAATTAATAATATTTAATGAAATTTCATGTACATATCTTTACAAAACTCTTAAAATCCTAAATACTATGCCCGTTTTGTAGAACAAACCGACAAGTTATAAAGGAAAATTGTTGATTTTTGCGATTTTATAAGAAACGTTTATTATCATAAAATACTGTAATTATTACTGAAATACTATTTCTTATGACTTGATGGAGCATAAAGGCATTTCAAATAAAAAGGAGGATAAGTAAATCTTAGATTATTAAAGAAAAGCATACAATAACCTAATGAAAATAATAAGTGTACGGCGTACAGGACTATTTGCCTCACAGTTAGTTAATGGAGCTCTATAATTGAACCACGGGACCGGAAATTGATAGGTTTATTTATCCTTTCATATCGTTTCCAAAATCGTAAGTTACGATAATTTTTGTCGTAAGTTACACTTACGATAAATTTTAGTCGTAAGTTAAGAGAAAACTTACGACATGCTTCGTGAAACTGTCGTAAGTTTTAACTTACGATTATCGTAAGTTTAATCTTAAGTTTTACACTTACGATTTTTGTGAAATTGGCTACTGGTAGCCCTATATTACCCTCGATATATATTACTTAGTATTTTTTGATTTTTCTACATTAGTTGTTGCTACATCTTTAAGTTCTTCTACGAAGATAAAGAATCGAATTGACCAACGACCGTTACCGAGACTGTCAAACATTGATGTTGTATAAATCCATAAATTAAAAGCTGTACACAAATGAATAAATAACATGTTTTTACAATGTATGAAATTAATTTCTATATAATGTACTTTTACGAAAAGGTATTTGTTTTACAAATATGTTTCCTTTTCATCTAGCAAACATGGCATTTATGGCATTACTAGCGGCTGACATGGGAATAAATTCTACAGAATATAGAACATGGGCAGTATCACAGATCCACTACGCTCTTGGAGATACCGGAAGGAGCTATGTAGTCGGGTTTGGTGTGAACCCTCCGACGCATCCCCATCATCGAGCTGCGTACGTTGGAAAATATGCTTAATTTTTATATGCATCTAACATAAATGTATTTGTTATTTTTTCTGTGCGCGTCCCACGTTTTCCTTCTATATGTATATGCCCGTGTCTATGGACTTAACGGAAGTCACCTACACATCCTTGCCTGGTCTTTACCGTACAACTCTTCTGTCTGTCTGTGAAAAGAATCACACAGCTTCATTCATCCAGCATATATTTATGTAGTACGCTGTTTTATCGTTTTCTGATATTAAGAAAAGGAAAAAAAACGTTTATATGAAGTCTCATCATGTCGTTACAAAAATTCAGTTTTAGTCGTCTGCCAACTATTCAAACTACTATTCATATCGGCGTTAACTTAAGGACAATGTCACATGATGATGATTATTCTATACATTCTTTTTTTCAGTTTATGTTTTACATACATTCGTGCCCTCTGCATAATTTTCGTTACCTTCTACAGATCTTGTCCAATGATGCCGGCGCCCTGTTCCAGGGTTGATCTAGACACGTCCGTTTCTAATCCTCATACACTGTACGGTGGGTTGGTTGGAGGCCCAACGACAAATGACGAATACGCTGATACTCGTCCGGATTACGTAAAGAATGAAGTTGCAGTGGATTATAACGCAGGCTTCCAAGGCGCTATATCAGGTAGCAATCATGTTTGTCATAGGACGTGCCCCTTTTTCTGGTTTATTAGTATTTCGTGTTGATGAAAATAGGTGTTGTTGTATAATTACGCATGTGTGTATTGATGCAATACATTGTAATTTTTTGTAAGTCAAATAATTTTCATATCGTAGATGTGATTTGTGTTTGTGCAGGTCGTGTAGTTACATTGTATTTCACGTGTGATAAACAACACAGGGAGTAAATAAGGGTTATATGCATTCATGTTTTCGCCCTTACCAACTTATTTCTGAGTACATTAAATGTGGTCATTCGGATGTCAAACAAGTATTAGGATGTCCAGGACAAATTGTACATTCGTCCATGGTAAGGTATTCATTGTTAGAGTTGACATCAACTTCTCGGCACGTTTTGAAATGTAATTGTTATAAGCTTTTCACCTTGATTTTAAATTTTTGAATGGATTATACCATACATCATTTGATCCATGTATTTATCTATTTCAGGACTTGAGTCTCTGAGCATACGTGGATTGTTACCTTGATGACAAATAAAACCTGTTATATGTTGATTTAGTGTTTTAATAATTGACAGTGCTATGATGTGTATCTTTAACAACTTTAATTGTATGTCTATACTAAAGAATTCTTATCGCTTACACGGGAAGTGGGAAGGTTGAGTCCCCATTAACCGCATTAACCACACGACCTGGTTTCGTACTTGGAGATCGTCCTTAGTCGTTTGCATGGATAATTTGTCTTGAGGATTGTTGTGACGTCTATTCATTTCTGTTTTATTCCGCTGTTGAAATTTTTGATGCGCCTGTTGTTGGTTTGTCAATGTGCTTCGCTCTGTTGATTTTTCCACTTATCTTTTTCCTCCAGTATTTATATATTTATACTTAGCATAAAACATGAACCATAATAGAATTACCAAACCATTAGGGGATTACCAAATATTTAAAATGTAAAATATAGAAACTTGCAAACTTAAACGGGGCACCAATTAAGGTTAATTATTAACAAAAGAAGAAAAAAAAATTTACATGTGGAAAGACTTTATCCTATAATCAAGGTCATAAAGGAGTAAATTCGAAAACCATGACGATATTCGAAAGCCGTAAGTTCATGAACATTGGCAAACAAAAAGAAAACGTTGGACGCCGTCAAAACAATTAACCAAATATACATTTATTAACTGAAAATGGAAACATAACGAACTTCATAAAACTATACACACATAAGCAATATTGAAGTAAATTGATCCTGTAATATAATGTATATATTTTATTAGTATAAATACACGGATGCAGTACATTTTGTCATATCACTAAATACTTTTGAGCAAGTCCCCCTGACCCAGATGTCAATTGATTGAATTAGCGTCGTGGTGGTAGCTAGGATGGGTAGTTTTTGTCATGTCAATTATGTTTGAATTGTGGTTTGATACTTTTTGGTGTTTTTACTTCAAAATGTTAGGACACTTGCAAAAAAGGCACGGCACATCACCACCAGAACAGTCATCCACGTTTGCCTATAAATCATTGAGTTTGAATCTAAATAAATTTAAAATTTAGAATTGAAAATATTTTAGGCATGGCGCAATCTAAATTTTAGATTAGCAAAATAACATGACAGACAAAACCCAAAAACATGTAATGTTTTAACACGTTTATTTGATATATGCAGGAGGGACTGACTACCAAGGAAACAAAACTCATTGACTTACAATACAACACTCATAACCACATATACATCAAGGCCAACAACAACAACAACAACAACAACAACAACAACAACAACAACAACAACAACAACAACAAAAACAACAACAACAAACGTTCATCTAAGGAATTAAATTGTGTTGTTCTACCGTTTAACGGAATTCCATTCGTTTTGCAATATACACCTTCTAAGCAAGAAATCATGGATGACAAATCCGAACCAAAGTTTTGTCAAAATATTCATAATATTAATATCATAAATGATAAACAACAATACATTCGTATACTAAACTTATATATGCAGGTAAATAAAAATGTACACAAGGGTTTAAGGGATAAGAAGACTGATCCGGACAAAGCCCACCGAATACATAAGAATCTAACAGTTCATGATCAACATTCTCGAGAAAGACATGTAGAAGAACACATTTTGCATTTGCTGTTTTAAGAATATTTGCATGCGCTTATACAACACCTGCTAAGATTTATTAACAAATGTATGAAGTGTATACATTCATTAGAATTTGCTGCGAGTAAATCGTATACATTTTCTTGTAGTGCCTTAGGTAATAGCGTCTGCACAACATCTGAAGTGCGTGCATCGGGATAGGCTTACCTACTCTTAGAACTACAATTACACATTGCCATATTATCAAAATATCATTATTCTGTAATATATTTATAATTAGCATTGTTTTCATTCAACAAAATTGTCTGTGCTGTTGTTACTCATACACTGTGTGGCTATTTGATGTTACAGTGAAACTTTGTCCGTTGGGACATTCTATATAACGAAAAGGTGCCCGTTCTGGAATTTAAAATATATTAAAGCAAACTTTTTTTTCTATAATTAGTGAAAGTGTTACCAATATTGTATATAAATAAGAAACAATATTCTGTTTGTCTTTATTCATGTTTAATGAACACCATTGGGTGTTCGCAAATTCAACATGAATGGCTTGTCAATTGTTGTTCATAACGCATCAATATAGACAAACATAATGTTATTTGTTAAGTATAATACGTCGAATATCACACCAGGTGTAGAACGGTAATTAATTGTAATGATATTCGCTAAGAACACCTTTTCTTATTGTAATATGTAGACATTTGATTCCTGGTACACGTACTGTGTGTTACCTTTCTGATATTAAGCTTCCTATTGCATAGATCAAAATCTGTTTCCACAACATTCCCAGAGCATGCGTACACACAATATGTAACTCAATGAAGTCTAAACTTCAAACCTGTGTTGCCGCTAATGGAGGACATACTCGATATAAACTGAAAATGTTGTTGGTGTGCTTAATTATTTCGTTGATTGTTATTTTCTGTTCTATCAAGTCAATAGGGAGAACCCCATTCCCAACCCCGGTTCAAATGTTACATATTTCATACACATTTTTTGTAATTAACTGATGGAATGTTTCGTCAAAGTAATCCGAATTAGAAACGAAATCGTAAATTAATCCATATCAGCCTGGGAACCCAATATCAGCCCGAGGTTTGATATTAGTGTACGGCTGATATTGCATGTGCTATGAATTCAAACATGTCTTATTATTTTTATCACATATTTCAACAATAAAAAACGATATATAGGATTTTAATTTAGTTAATTTTAGTGCTCTTTTCCTAAGTATAAAGATGAGGATTTAATGAAAATTAACTTGGTTATAATAACAATACAGTAAAACGATTTCAGTTAGATGAATTCTATAACTCTAGAAGTGTTCCGAGCCATAAAAGATATATGTATAGTTACGTTACGAGGAGTCACGAAAACTGTGATATGCATTTTCAGACTGGCAGTCTGATACGTGATATGTATTTTCCACCCGCCGGTCTGATACGGGTCACGAGATTTAAGCCGTATTGAATAGGGCAAGAATTCTGTATACACTACAAAGTATATGATAAATATACTTTTCGGATATTCAGTTTGCTTGTTTGTTTGTATTAAGATCTTATTGTCCGATTAACAGCTAAGGTCATTTACGGACGTGCCAGTATTACTGGTGGAGGAAACCGGAGTACCCGGAGTAAACCACCGACCT
>JAUMGZ010155414.1:0-45953 GCA_032359645.1 Pododesmus macrochisma
AGATCCCCATTTAAAGTTCGATAGAATATTAGTCGGAAACGCCGTTGCATGGGCTCATCCTTCTTTCTGAACTATCTCTATTACTTCCTTTTCCCGTTTCTGTCGCCGGTTCTCTTCCTGTCCTACCTTTTGGTTTTTCTCCTTTGGTCTTTTGTGACAATATCGGTGAAATATTCTGGAAGTGACGTTAAATTAAACAAACATTTATCGTGCCAAAATTCCTAAAATCCCTGTACACGGGACCGCCAGCTTAGCATCCCCTCCAAAGGACGTGCAGATCTTTGTCTGGCCTCAACCTTTCAACCTGTCGGACTTTGATGACTCTAACAGAAACACAAGTTCCGCCAGCATAGCTCTCCAGGTCATTGAGACGCGCAAACCTCCCTTCCGCGATAAGGTGTCGAGCACAGGGGAGACGTCACTTAAAAGTTATGGACTAAAGAGGATACGGCATCATACATGTACTTACCTGTATTCTACATCGTTGTTTGGGATAGATATTTTCTAAATTTTCAAATCTATTTCCGTTGATGACGGTTGATCCGTGGCTAGACCTGAAATCTTGAACGAAGTCCTCTCACACAGAAAACTGGTTTTTTTCTCTTGTAGGTAATATATTTATTGGTGCCTTTTTCAGATTGCAATTTTGTGTTTAGCACTACATTTAGTTGGTTTGACGTCATTTTTAAATATTTGCTTCACTTTGCTGGTTCATTCCGGTGTTGACTTTTTGATGAAGCTATTTGGTTGTTTGTCAATAACCTTAGTTCAGTTGATTCTAATTCTCCTTGTTTTGTCTCTTGTGGATATTATATTTATTAGTGACTTGTTTCAGATTGTTATTTTGTGTTTTAAACTACAATTGATAGATGATTACTTATTGTTGTATCTTTGGATCATTCAGGTTCAAGTTGGTTCACTTCATTCTCATCGCTTCTAATCTTATAACCCTTGGTATAGTTCCTCGGTCGTAGTTGATCCATTAGATTTATATATATGGAAGTTTAGCGACATTTCTCTTGTTTGCATGAAATATGTTGAAAGTGCACTGTTAGAAAAGTCTTTCGCAGCATTATGTTAACGAGTCTTGATAATACTGTCACATATATAATGCAATTTCGACTTGTTAAGGAAGCTCGCAGGTCAGAAGTTTAGTTTGAATTTTTACATTCGTGTCAGCGCCATATGGCGCACAGGTAAGACATTACACATTACCGCCAAGCAAAGGCTGTAATCACTTCCCTGTCAGGTATGTATTCTGTAGTCATATTACCTTACTGTGCGCCTCTTAATCAAAAGTTTAAAAGGGCAATTCAAAAGCATTAAGAGATTGTGACGGTCAACACTGGGTCGCCAAAGGGTATCTAAATTGATAATAATTGATATGAATGACACTTTTTTCAAGAAATAAGGTCGATGACCCAACAGTTTTTTATATGCCTACTTAAAGATAATACATAAAAGCATGTCCTTGGGTAAAAGTGAATAAATTTAACAAATAGTTTCTGTTTTATTGAACAATTCATGTGTAAATTTGTGATTTTGGTCTTTTTTGTTTTGTCTTTTATGAATTGTCTTACACGAGGCATATATATTAAATTATTAAGCAGTGTGCAATGCATTTCTGTTAAAAAAAGATTTCTTTCTTATAAAAAAGCTTTTTTTGGCCCCTTCAACCGTCGATTTAACAAACCTCTGTGTTACAAAAACAAAGTCGATTACCCTTTTATCATGTATTTAACATCTACTGATATTGGGAAACATTTGATGAAAGTTTCATAAAAATCTAACATATACTTTTTAAATGATTGCTGACCTTGGATTCTCCTTAAACAGTACAGTACTGTTAATAAGTGTTTGTATAATATATAAAGGGAGATAACGCCTCCAAATGTTACATTGCTATCTCGTTTTTCGGTACATTTTAGGTATATGTGTCAGAGTATCGACATAAAGACATCATTTATATTAAATCCATTATGTTAATATTTCATTAAGTTTGTGGTGATAGGACGACTTATTTTTCTAACAATTGTTTTATCTAGTTTTAAAAAAGTATAGACTGTATTTTACGAGTGACAACAATTATTAATATACTTGTAGTTTAAATGTCTATACAATTTTGATCATTCCCATACTTGAAAAGATTTAAAATAATACTTATTGTAATGCTAGATCATGTATGCAACATGACTTATTTTGTTTACTCATAATTATATCATCGGAAGTCGGGATATATATATTGGCTTTACCTGCGTGTTGGCTGAGTGGATAGGGCGCTCGCTTAGTGCTGATAGTCTGGTGCTATAATCCAGGGTTGTGGGATCGAATCCCGGTCGGGGCAAAACCTAAAACATTTAATTTAGGCAACCTTCACGCACCCTGCTAGGCGCCCAGCATAACTTGGTAAGAGGAGGACTGGTTGGCTCGTTGTCAGGATAATGTGACCGAGTGAAGTAGCATGTCAATGTGTCTGCGGCGTGATATTTCAGTGAGACAGCACTAAAAAGACGCCATAAGGGTACACTGCCGCAAGCAGACATCGTCTTGATATAACCTATATATGAGTTAAAGAGACGCCTGACCCCAATAAACAACAATATATATTGTTTTTCTTGTTAGCATCATCTTTTTGGCGTGCCTGCGTGCGACAAAATAATGGATTAAAATTGAACTATTTGAAAATATTTATAATTTTAATTAAATAAAATTGATCATGTCCTTTTATGTTTATTTAGCAGGTTTTTCCCTTGGTTTATGTAGTCTTTACGTGTCCTTGCTACTTATTTTTCAATCTTTCCACGAAAAAGTGTTAAAGTGATTTTTAAAAATAAAATCATTACGTTGATGTATCAATGTGACGTAAAGGCAATGAGTATACACTAATAATGACTTGACACGCAGGTTGATACTACATGTCCACATACTCGTTATATTCAAAATCTACAATGGGTAAACTCGCATGCACGTATTGACCCACACCTAAGTATGGTTTCATATTGCTTGACAGATCATAAGATATTAATGGCAGAGTTCGTTATTTATTAATTTGACACCGCATTCTATCTGTGTGATGACGGGGTCATTAAGTACAGAACAACGTTCTAGTATAATGATATATCATATTCTCATAGGAAAGGTGTAATCTCCAGTAAGGAATGTATCCAAAAAATGTATAATGCAGTGTTTGGCCAGATTTGTAACACGTTTACATGTACCCTTTATATAACTTCCTGGCTTACAATTTACTTGAAAAGTTATTAACCAAAATCAGGTATTCGAATGGTGCAACTTTTTTTCGATCTCGAACTCTGTTCCTTTCAGCCCTAAAGAAAATATATTTTCTAAACTTAAACGTACAATGGCTGTTGGTGTTTCCTTCTTAGCATCCTTGGTTTATTGTACATTTACGTCCATCTAACATGTAGAATTCTTAGTTTGCTTCTCTGTCATTCTTAGCGTCCTTGGTTATGGGGAAGTTATTTGTTTATATGATTTTTACTTGCATTTTATACATATTTGCCTTATTTATTTTCATTCCTGGCCTTAGTATCCCCGATGAATGGTTTATTTGTTTTCATTCTTAGCATATTTGGTTTGTGGTTAATTAAATGCCATTCTTAACATCCTGGGTTACATTGTAACTGTTTAAGACGTTTATAATATTATTTAAAATATAAATATCGTCATTTTAATATTTCTTATTACCTAGGGATATATCATGTTGTCATTTTTCTGCTATGAATTAGCCAATCAAAATGCATCGTTCAGCTTTTTCAGTTCGAGAAACAAAATGGCCGCCATACTCCACAAGAGAATCTTATAAAACTTTATTTATTCTTGTTAAGAAAGGAAAAATTAGTAAAATAAGATGTTACACTAAGTTAAAACATACAATTTGGAGAAAAAGTAACGCAATCTTAATGCACACCTGCCTATATTCCACAAAGTCATACATTTTCACATTCTTAACCACTATAGGGTCTGTCTGAAAAATGTGAAAGCACATACTACTTAATAGAATTATGTGATTCCTAAAACATCTCATTCGGACGAGTAAAACAATAGGTTGCACTTAAGAAAAAATAAAGTCAAAATTGCTTTGTCAGTTTCCCCAATGGCACTAGACCAGATAGCATTGTGGTCTGTGAATTTACTTTCAAAATATTACAGAAAAGCTTACAGAAATTTCAAAATGTTACACATAGAATATGTAACAGTTTGACTATTTCTATATTTATATCATCCATATGAAAACGATATTTTATTTGTTTAAATCAAGACCCTTTGGTCCTACATTTTGACTCCAAAAAGTTGGTCAAATGTTGAATGTAGCCGTATGTGCAGGGCCGTAGCCTGGGGTAAATCGGGGAGGAACAAAGTAATTTTTTCTGTCGCAAACATATATTTGCTGATTTGCCTGGAATTTTGTCATAGAAAAAGATAAATTGACAAATTTCTCATATGCACCCCGCAGTATACGGTCCTGGTGCGGATATAGGGATGTATATGTATATATAGCTTCAGCTATTATTCTGTTCATACAAATTCAGTGTTGCGGATTCGGTTGTTGCTTCGACATATCATGAATGGTTATGTAAGTAACATACCTTAAATTCGACCATCTGGAATTTTAGAGTTAAAACTTATACATAAATGGATCAACGACTACAAATATCTTTTACTCTCCAAAATATTTCATTTTTTCTTTTAATTATTTTCAAAATAGACTCTATTAATTAAATAGAAATTATTGGTTTTTGAAATAGCATCTTCATGATGTGACCATTACAATTTGTTCGTATTGTGAACATTCATTTGGTTTACGCCAAGAAAGCTTATTTCAACACAGACGTGCATTGGTAAAAAACAGCATTACCATAACACACGTGAACTGCATTTTCGGACATTTTAAATCAAGTTTATTAGTGTTTGAAAAAAAATGAAAAGCTTTCATTTTAAATGGATCTTTCGTTTAAGTCATTCGGAAATTTTGATACGCATTTGTGTTCATATTACGCAAACTGGGTTACATTTCTCTCTATGATACACGAAAAGAAAGGAAATGGTTTGTAAATCTTGTCTAGCGAAAAGATGATTCGCAATAACTACATATAATTTAGCATATATGTACGAACCTGCATTTGTACTTACACTCATGAAATTGCCCAAGAAAAGAGCTATAAGATGAAGTAAGAAATTTTACCAAAATTTATTGGCATGTAAGTTCAAATTTAGTCCAATTTTCTTGCCCAAGTGTCATTTTTTGAGTTGAAATGTCTTGGTTTAAGGTCGAGTTTACCAAACACCACTATACATCTCTTAATAACTTTGTGGGGCTTCAATGTCTAACTTTTTAATTTGATTAAGGAATAAAGCTATAAAAAGCTCTAATTTTGGTGTTTAATCAGTGACAACTGTCAAAATAGTACTTGACCGTGCAGGTTATCAGTTAAACATTAAACCTTTGGTAAACTACAGTTTCAACTTATTTTAGGTCCATCTGTAAAATATCAAGGAACTGTTTTAAAGAAAATTGATTTTGAACGCTTTAAAATATTTTTATCAATTTTTTTCAGTTCTTGTTGAAATTTTAGAATTATGACAAATTTTAAGTAAAAGTTAGACTTGTCCTGCCTTTTCTTATTTATACACTTGTTAATTGCACTATTATTACCTGTAAGTACTATTCATTGTCCGGACATAAGGATAATCTGTTACATTTATTGATTCAGTTAAATACTATCCACTGCCCGGTCTGTGGTCGTAATTATATACATGAACGTTTACATTAATGGTCAAGTTTAAGAAAGATTTATAACCATTCACTTTAAGACTAAATTGATCTCTTTGAAAATTCACTACTTCAGTCGGTGTAGATTTCTAATTATTCTACTTGTATGGCGTGTAAGGAGATCGTATGTTTAATGCATTCATTTATATACCATATATCTATGTGTTATCACGGAAATACGTGTTACATGTGACTTAAAATGACCACTTAAAATGTGTTGTTAATTCAAATACACTGATTGTTTATTTTTATTTAATCCAACATCAAATATGTGTTCTGTATATTTATGTAAATGTTTAAACATTAAAGAAGGCCTGAAAACTAACAGTTGGTATGATTACATACTACACCATGTCAACAATGTTACAAAACATAGATTTAACCAACACCATGAATCACTCGTGTCAATATGGCTGTGATTTGTTAGAGATATTCAATTTGTTGGCTCTTTTTTCCAACACCTCAAATGCACAATCGTGCGTTTACATTCACAGTGGTTAAAAACGGTGGAATAATCGTTACCGTTTACCGTGTTTATCGAACATAACGAGCGACATTTCTGTGATAAATACATCAATGCAAATCTATTAAAATACAAGACCAGGGGAAATGTGTATTGATCATAAGGGATAGTTTAAACGGGCATATATAAAGGTTTACAATCATAAACAACTTGTATATCGCCCATAAACCACAGCCAGTACGCACCAGTGAGATAGAATGTATGTGTTAGATAACGATGTAACAATTAAAGTACATCGTGATGTAATTACTTCTGCCACATTTATATAGGAGATTAAGGATAGGATTATAAGTTAACGCTGAAATTATCATTTCTTACCAGTAGCCACATGTAGCGATATAGAGGTAAGTCATGCATAAAAATCCTACATTTTGTCACGTGTACCCCATTTTACCTGTATATAGAACTGAATATTGCTATTAATTTTGCAGGTTTTGTAAAGACATCTATTCTATTTAATACGTATTTACCATGTGTATATGGAAAAGGTTTGTTAAATATGTACATATATACCTATATAGGAAATGAATAAGAAAATAGAAGTTAAAAGCAAACACTTCCAAACTTTTATTATATCATATCGTATTACAAAATTCAATTCAAAATATAACCTATTTAGATGCATACACATGCATTCTATGTATATATGGCAAAGGAATTGATATTGAAGTATCCTAGGTGTGTCCTGAATGAAAAAGCACTTAAATAAAAAAGAAAACTTGAAATCACAATGTTACTGTCATTTTAAAAATGTGAATTAACGCCATAAATTAGATTTATTCAACGTCGTGCCTAAACTACAGTTAACACAAGTTCTAATGAGCTTTTAAAATCGACTAATGGTATATGTATGAACAAGTGATTGTATATTATATATACAACATACTGTAGCAGCGAAATTCTCTGACATTCAAAGGTGACGATTGCTATAATTTAAAACTCAAATCGGATTCATATAAAGTTAATTGAGTATGACATAAATGATATTATACAAGTATTGACGCGTACTAGCATCATTCTTTAAAAAGTCAAATTCATATTCTTGTTTTCTGTCCGTGAACAATATTTTGTCAACTATATGTTATGTGTACATGTGCATCTCCTGACTAATAAGTCGGAAGACTTAAGGTGAATAAAAACTTGAACTTGAAACTTGAAGACCTACCTTAAGTTTGTACATGTGATCAGACAATGAAAGAGCGGTGGAATCGACTACTTACTTACTGTTACATATTTGTATATAATCATACGACAGTAAGACCCAGATAAAGGCGATGAAAAGGTTTAACTTCGGATGAATATGATGTTAATTCTATGATTACTCGAAAATTTCTTATTGCTTTTATATTCGTTATTAGGTAAAAAAATAAATCAAAAGTTCTGATTTCAAAGTTTTTCTGACTTAAATATTAACTTTCAGAGTAAAAGTCGCATGTGTTCAAACTCCATGTATCTCTATAAAGATCAAATAGACGTATGGCAGTCACCATGTACACATTGTACAAGATCTTCAGACGATATGACATTAAAGCGGCCATTTCACCAAGGATTGTTTTCCCAACCGGCCCTATCTGGACCAGATTGTCCCCGATGAATCAAAAAAATTTCATCGGCCCGATTCTCGTCCTGAATTGCCTCCAATCTACCTGCGGGGTGATCAAGCACTTACGGGCACTTACGAGGCATATGTCGGTCGTCCGAGGATCTGGTGAGGGTCGGGTGCTTACACTACGCCGACATTACGCACGACCCTCGGTAGAGAGCGGCAGAGGCTATACGAAAGCTCCAGAGGGCGGGCGAGCCAAGGGGACCTTCAGGGAACCCTCGGACGACCAAGACGACCACGGGCCGACGGTTTTTGATCGGCTACTGTTTTTCAACATGTTAAAAAACAGTAGCCGATCACTTTTCCGGTACCTGACCCACGGAGGACTGAGGCGGTCGCGCCAGATCTTCCCCCGAAGTTATAGGGTAGTGCTCGACAGTGCTCGCAGTTCCCGACCATTTTCGCAAAAAAATGCGGCCGATCGACCAAAAAAAGGATCGCGTACACTCGGGACCAAAACAATCATTGGTGAAATGGCCGCTTAAAGCTTATATACCATAGATTGCAAAACATATTATAAACTTTGAATTTGCAATTGTATGATATGAAATGCGATGTTCCTGATTTGTTAAAGATTGTGAAATACTATATTTGTTGGAATAGTTGACAGTGAAATGAAATGTTGGTCCTTGTATATTTATAATCTGTAAAATCGTAAGTACCAACGTACATGTAGTTATTGACAAAACAGGAAACTCTAAAGAAAGACGTGCGTTATCAACCAAAATGGATCGAAATTGTAATTAAATCGTTAGTATCAATGTGGCTGTCGACAAAAAAGGAAACTTTAAAGAAAGACGTGCGCTATCAATTCAAAAGGATCGAAATTGTAATTAGTATAGCGTGTTTCATGATAACATACGGTTACAAACGTTACGCGGTGTAGGTATATATATATATATATATAGTTTAAATACCTGTCCGTATTTACAGGTACAGGTAATTATGTTTTATCATTAGTATTATCTGTGTAAAGCACTTGATATAAATCCAATCTAGATCTGACACCAAACTTTAACAATCACCTCCTTAGGATAGGGCCACCCCTGGGATTCTTATATACCGCTTTACACACTGATTATATACAAACGTGTATATTATCGAACAGTGTACTTTCTTCAGTCCAAATATAACACCAGGACGTAATCAAAAGGCTGTCGTTATGCAATTAATTGATCTAGGATTAAGGTAGGTGGTTATACATAAAATTCTAGTGGAAGAGCAAAAAATGTGTAAACTTTAATACTTTTTCCCTTTACGATGTCTAGAGCTGACTTTAAAAATCTGATAGACACGACTTTGGAGATTGAAATGTCTATATCTGGAACGAAAGTAACTTGTCTGTTTATTAGGTACAAGTGTACATGGTAACGTAAGCTTGTCTATATGAACAGGATTACATAGTAACATTAAATGTGCTTCATATTGGGAACAAGAATACACGGTACCATTGTTTGTTTGTTTTATTGGGGTTTAACGTCCCTTTAACTCATGGTTTGGTCATGCTGAGAGGTTGTCTGTCTGTGACAGTACACACTGATGAAGACTTTATAGTGGTGTCTCACTGAAATAACACACCGCAGACACATTGGCGTGATACTTCACTCGGTCACATTGTCCTGACACCGAGCCAACCAGTCCTCCTCCTACCAAGAAATGCCGAGCACTTAGCAGGGAACGAAAGCATTAACGATTTCGGTTTTAATGCAGTCGGGATTCGAACCCGCGCTTACCGGACCACGAAACGAATACTCTACTTCTGAGCCACCGCGGTAACGTACACATGATTATCTTTTTATATTTAGTACACGTATAAGAGTGCACGGTAACATTTACTTTCCTCTTTATTGGAACAGGTGTATATGGTAACGTAAGATTGTCTCCCCTAGTTTTGAAAAATACACGTTAACATTGCGGGTCTCTTTTGTTTGGTACAAGTGCACACATTAACAGTAGCTTGTATCCTTATTTGGAGCAAGGGTCCATGGCATCATAAGCTTGTCTCGTTATTTTGAACAAAAGAACGAGACAACCCTTAGCTTATCTCTTCGCGTCTCTTGTTTTTGTTCTTTGTTCACCAGCACGGTTGACAAGAGGTAGAGTGTTCGCTTCATGCTGGAAGGCTGGTGTTAGAATCCCAGGCAGTGGTTCGAATCCCGACCACGTCAAAACCTAAGACATTAAAATTAGGCCATCTTCTCGCTTGCTGTAAAGTGCTTAGCATTTCGTGGTAGGATACGGACTGGTTGGCTCGGTGTCCGCAGGTTAATATGACCAAACAAAGTATCATGTCCGTGTGTCTGCGGCGAGATATTTCAATGAGACAATACTATAAAGTCGCAATCAGTGCGCAATGTTACAAGCAGACTCCGTTTCGATATGACCTAGACATGAGTTGAAGGGACGTTAAACCCCAATAAAACAATCAATCAAGCAAACTTGGTTTTTTCTCAATACTATCACAGAGCTCACTCCTTGTGTTTTGACCAGTTGATCCATTTTCTCATATATTTCTACATTGATCTAGTTATTGTATAAAGTGTGTACGTATAATGACAAAGGAACGCAAACAAAGATTGTCTTCGATTATAAAATTATCTTCTCTCCATCGACGTTTGAAGTCAGAAATAGGAGGCGTTTTCATCATGTAACTTTTCACACCATCGACGTACATACAGAATGTAAGAAAATCAATTTTAACAGGTGAATTCCTGAGTGGGGTGATTCTAGATAATTGTTATTTATAAAGTGACTTTTTATTGATTTGTTTTATCATTTTGTCATTTGTATACCCATTTATGCGATAACAATCAAATATAGTGCAACGAGATGTCGCGTAAAAACTTTATAATATTACTCTACACATTCCATCGATTGATAAAAAAAAGAAGTCGTGTCATTTACATAATTGCCACTGTGATATACCTAGTAGCTCTACAGTATAAAGTCTTATTACATGTATGAAATAGTACGAATGGACCTCCCGTACTTAAACTAAGATTATAAGATCAACGACTAAACGCGTAATATCGAAGTTACCTCAAATGGAAGCCCTCGAGTAAGTTCATGTCCCGTGATGTAATTATTGTTTTAATAGGGTTTAGCGTCCAACTATCACATTCTAGGTCGTACTGCGACAATCGAAAAATAGCAGAAAAACAACAGGACTTAAATTACCACAAATATGATAGAACAAGGCCTGACCTCAATATACACCCGCCTCTTTTGGATCCCTTGCGTTAAGAGTAACCATATTTATATATAAACAAACATAAGCTTAGCATTCCACGGGCCGATTTTTGTCGGATATTCCCCTTTCAACCCGTCATACCTTGGGTGGCCCCGTTGGAAACATGAGCTCTTTTATTCAAAAATAGCGCTTTTCTATAATCATAATTGAATTTCTATAGAATAAGCGACAGTACTTTCACGTAGTTAGTGTCAGTAACGGTCGTCTGCTAACCGGTTTAACTTGCTGCGTTTCAATTTACTTTTTGTAAAGCAAACGTACTTCTAATGTAAGTTTAAATGACAAATATGATGTATCTACCACTACTATTGATTATGTAATTTATCGTTTTGTACGTACGTATTGTGGCTGATTGCTGCCAAATTTGCGTTGTCATGCTGACGACATTGCAACAACACGACACAATGAAGGGCAAATGCACGACAACACAACAGCATGGCAGAGCGTCGACACAATGGTACGACAAAAACAGGGCGAAATTACGACAAATACCATACATCATGCTTTTGTCGTGTTGTGTAAACTGTCGTGTTTTAACGCCGTCTTGCATCTTGTCGTGTCGTGAAATCGCTTTGCATAGTTGAATCGCAACAACAACACGACAAAGTAAAACTTGTCCGTATACGTACTTATGATTTTCAATTTAGTATTCATAAAGTTTGATTTAATGTCTTTAGTTCAAATTGTCACTACTGTCAGTTATATGAAGGCCTTTAGTGCTGCCAACATGTCATACATATACGGTTACGTGCCACTTAAGGGGTTTTTGTCGTTGTGTTCGCGTTATAAGTAGATAAACATGACGTGCACGTGCCTCTGTAACACGGATATCAGATAAAAATGGATCAATTATCAGTTTAATATACGTCTAATCTTATCATTTATATGGAAATATACAAACAACTTAATTCAGTTTTTATCTTGGTAAATATCTTGAAATGTCTGACTTGAATGTATATTCTAATGTATATTAAAAGGTGACTTTACCGTATTGATTGAATTGATTTACTTACGAAAATAGCTCGATTGATCAGTATAAATACTGCTTTAACTGTCGACAAAGCATCACTCATGTTGAATAATTGGTGAAACGATTTTAGCTCGGTGCTAGTGTCTAGCCTTTGAAGAAGAAAAATCCAATCAAGAATAGAATTATCATATTGACAGCTTGTTTAGACTTTTTAAAAAACACTTTTTAAAAGACACTTTTTATTTCGGCACAACAGCCTATACAAACAATATCAGTTAATCTGTTTTTAAAAATTTGAAAACCTGTTTACAAATGCCACGCGATTTCTGGTGTGTATTGCATTTTTACATATTTACTTGAGGGTAATTTTATAACCAATAACACTGGATGAAACGTACAATGCTTCATGCCTACTTATAACGACGGATCAAGACGGCGGGGATTATACGGATTTAGAAAGGATTTACTCCATTGTTAGTGAAATCAAATATTAATGTGCTGTTTTCTTACTGCAGGTCTCCAATCCTTCAGCGTTGGACTTGGTTACAGTAACGCTTGCACTCATGTTGTAAATGCAGTCAGGACCATGTGAAAGATCGTTTGACAAATATATTGGCCAAAATGTGAAAAACGAGGAACTGTTCTGCAAAAAAAAGATTCAAAGTGCACTTTTGGATATTTAAGTGACATGCTGTAAGAGAATCTAGGAAAATTTATGATGTAAAATGGTAAACAAACTATTTGCCAGTATTATGGCCTTATAAGACTTGTACGCAGTTTTAACATACACATATATGAGTAGAAGAACAGGTTCAGTTGTAAGAAAGAGGATTGACAGGCCAGTGTTTAGAAGCAAGATGTCGGTACAAACAGAATCGAAGTTACCGACGACAGGAAGCTATGGTCTCGTATTGACCGAGAGGCAGGATTTACGTCGGTTTGTTCCATCATTTGAACTGGCGAAAAAACGCAAGGAAAGGGTCATTATAGATAATGTGACCAAGCATATGTTTCCTGGTGGTGTCCGCGCACCAGTTTTAGCAGACATTTCAGCCAGACGTAAAGGAGGTGATTCGTCCTTTCATTTTGATATCGTTGACCCTAAACGCACACAAATGAGAGTGAGATTTGCAAATAATCAACCGGAAGTTTTTCCCGATTACGGAAACATGGACTTAAGCAGATCGCCGTCCATTTCACCGAAAGCTATCCGTTTCTTGAAACCAGATGGAACTTACAAAGACGTTAAGTCAGAGTCTTTAAGGCAAAAAAGAGGAGATGCCTGGGATGAATGGAAAGAAAATATGATACAAAAAACCAAAGACGCTAGGGATGTACTTTATAGGAATACTTACTGTTCCTCCAAAAAGGTGAGGTATAATTCTTGTACTCTGCCGCGCATAACACCACTCGTGCGGCCATGGACGACGAACGGACTTGATTCTGAAGGGAGTTCGAGCATTGGAAGAGAGAGGTCTGATCTCGTTGAAAACTTGTCGTTTCCCATGCAAACTGATCAAAGACGACCGAATACAATGCATTCATTCAGACGGGTTAAACCAAGCACGTTTTGCACTTCTGATAGCGATGATTATTTCGAGGTTCGAAGGTTACATACGAGTAATGACACTTTACGAGAGAATGCCACCCAGCTTACAGCAGTGGTTCGCCAGTCTGCGGATATAGACAATATTCAGGATAAACGAAAAGTCGAGAGGCCGTTAAAGAGTGAGAACCTGACTCAAAGACCTATTTTTACGCCTAGCAGACGACATCACCAGGGAGGTCGTGGAAGACTTCCTTTTATGTTGACGGACCGCGAATACAAGTCAGTTGAAGCATACAAAGAGTACGTGAGTAATATGCAAAAGCGTGGAATAGAAGGACGGGGTGCTGAAGTGCCAGGCATGAGAGACGGAAGTGACGTTTCGTCCCATTACGGATATGAAAACAGAGTGCTACAATCCGTTATTGAAGTCAATGCACCTCAAAAGAAAGAACATGGAGACAAGGATAAAAACTCTATTGTGATTGAGATCAAATCAACGTGGGATGAACGCACTGATCGCGAGAACGAGGATGACGACGGGCGATCTTGTCCAATGAATTCACCCATTATAGAAACTCAGAGAGAAGAACAGGAAAGCAACAGAGAGGACTCGAGTCAAAATTTATTGAAATAAAGTTCACGTGCTACTGTTTAACTATAAAAAGGTTTTGGGTAACAAGACTTTGTATGAACATAATAACAACTCCATTTATGATATTGAAAAGTGTATTTCAAGTATGTATAATGTTACAGTATAAATAAATTGTGTATTAACATATTTCGTAAACATACAAAATATATTGTATATATTGATTTTAGGAAGATGCTATCTGAATCAGAGAGACTGTCTACCAAGGAAAAAGCCAACAAATGCATGTCAATTGACAATACAAATATATGCAAAGTAGTAAATACGATAAACCAAGACGATATTCAAAAGCCGTTAGGCCATGAACATAAAAATAAAAAAAGGAAACGTGGGACGCATACAGAAAAAAGAACCAAATATACATTTATTAACTAAAAAAGGAAACTACGCAAACTTCTATTTAAAAAAAAAAGCGAAACCAGGTGTTAGCGATAAATTATGCGTTATGTGTCACCCGCCGTGATGCTTCTGTGAACACAAAATCACATAACAAAAATATTCGAGACCAGCCACCACTATGAAACTGCTAAGGATGTTCATTCAACTAATTGAATGGTGTGGTTAAATCGGTTAAAGGGATTCTTACCTTCCCGTTGAACCAGTGGAGGTAGGGCATCATGTCACAGACATTTAGAAATGTCAAAATATGCCCTCTTAACATTACATCATGACTCAACAAGCACAAAATACAGGACCAGTGTTAAACCTGAGTGAACAGTAGCCATGACAAATAGGACTAGATGAATGGGAATATCAACATTCAGATACAATTAACTTGTGCAACAGGTTTTATAAGTGTGAACACCTTGCAATAGCATAACGTGTAGACTGTATTACGACCCTATGTCGTTGATACTAAACTAGTTGTTCTACATCACCAACATCCATGTTGTCTGTTGTCATTTATTAACTTTATCTTATAAAATACTTGTTAGTCAAACCATGTCCATCTTTATTAACTGGTGTTACCACATCATCTTATTACAAACGGGTTGGTCGTGCCCTGTCGATCTTTATTAACTGATGTAACCACATCATCTTATTACATACGGGTTAGTCGTGCTATGTCGGGCCTTATTAACTAGTGTTAACATACCATATAACTACATACGGGTTAGTAGTGCTATGTCGGTACTTATTAACTGGTGTTAACATATCATATTGTTTCATACGGGTTAGTAGTGCTATGTCGGTCCAAATTAACTGTAGTAGCAACATCATCTTATTACATACGGGTTAGTCGTGCTATGTCGGGCCTAAACTGGTGTCAACACACCATACAACTACATACGGGTAAGTCTTGCTATGTCGGGCCTTAACTGGTGTCAACACACCATACAACTACATACGGGTTAGTCGTGATATGTCGGGCCTTATTAACTGGTGTAACAACATCATCTTATTACATACGGGTAAGTCGTGCTATGGCTTGCATATTAACTGGTGTTAACACACCATATAACTACAAACGGGTTAGTCGTGCTATGTCGGTACTTATTAACTGGTGTTAACATACCATATTGTTTCATACGGGTTAGTCGTGCTTTGTCGTTACTTATTAACTGGTGTTAACATACCATATTGTTTCATACGGAATAGACGTGCTATGTCGTGCATATTAACTGGTGTTAACACACCATTTAACTACATACGGGTTATTCGTGCCATGTCGGGCCTTATGAACTGTTGTTACCACATCATCTTATTACATACGGGTTAGTCGTGCTATGTCGGGCCTTAATCTTGTGTTAACACATCATCTTAATACATACGGTTTAGTCGTGCTATGTCGGGCCTTAACTGGTGTCAACACACCATACAACTACATACGGGTTAGTCGTGCTATGTCGGGCCTTATTAACAGGTGTAACCACATCATCTTATTACATACGGGTTAGTCCAGCCATGTCGGTCCAAATTAACAGGTGTTACCACATCATCTTATTACATACGGGTTAGTCCAGCCATGTCGGTCCAAATTAACAGGTGTAACCACATCATCTTATTACATACGGGTTAGTCCAGCCATGTCGGTCCAAATTAAAAGGTGTAACCACATCATCTTATTACATACGGGTTAGTCGTGTTATGCAGAATTGGAACAGCTCGATCAAAGAGAAAAATTCCAAACTTTATCATTTTCTCATAAAACACATACATGTATATGGTTGTTTGGCATATAAAGGCTAATACGTGCATGGCTATGATTGTTTTTTGTGATATGCTTTAGTTTTCTTTCGGTTTTATTGTATTTAACTCTCGTTAGATCATATCGAGGCTATGTCTGCTGTGAAAGTGTGAACTAAGACCAACTGCTTTATAGGCTGTTTACTGCAGTATCGTGCCGCAGAAACATTGTCAAGACGTACTAATCGACTCATTATTCCGGTATCAAGCTATTCAGACTTTGTTCTTAAACGTTCAAGTACCGATCAAACCTTGGATACCTACAGTGTTACGCGGTCAGTTAACCTTCGCGGTTTTGATTTGGTCTTTCAAACTGTCTTTCTGATTTATGTTGCTTTCTGAAATCAAAAGTTCACAAGTTTTATCGCTACTGTAAAGTGATTCAATATAACATCGACGACAACATCATATTTTTTATCACAGCAAGACATCATACCTCAGGTAGAAAAATCACACTTGTTGATTTAGACGATTTTTGTCGACTTGGAACTGCAAATATTGTTAACGAGTGCCGTTGACGACGTCACAGTTAGAGATATCTTATTATGACGTCATAATACGGAGAATCACTTAATGTTGTTAGGGGAATATTCATCCGAAGGGGTCTTGACTTGCTACAGTTGAACAGCATGTCGACCGTTTCCATACAGGATCCCTTAAATCCATTCGTAACAAGGCAAGTTATACGTTTAATATAACATAAATAATTTTGCTTACTTAAAAATACATGTTAAAAATAGATACATGTCGTTGATATTAAGAAACAATTTTAAAATAAGTTCCAGACCGGGTAACATTATGAACCGTTTTTATTTTTTGTTTGATTTCTATAACCCGCGTAGGTACGGTGACTTGTTCGTGTCACTTCCTTTGCGTTATTTCGCAGCGATAGTTATCGTTATTTCACCTTGCTAATTTTCGTATTTTCGCAGCGAAATAACGAAAAGACGAAGGTGAAAAGACGAAATGATCGGTCATTGATAAGTGACCTCAAGTTTTCATTATTTCGTCTTTTCTTTATTTACTCCTCGTTTCTTCGCCTTCGTCTTTTGGTTATTCCGCCGCGAAATAACTACAATTAGCGGGATGAAAAGACGAAGGCTAAATAACGAAAAGACGAAATTCAAGAAAATGGCATGAACCAGCCACCATACATACTAACGTTCACCTTCTGTTGCATACAGTGTATATTAATATTTACAGTTTTTCTATTACACAGGAATCATTTTGTGAATAGTCATCTTGGTTCGTCGCGAGTGTGTCCCCGCTGGGGAGAGTATGACGTCATCAAGGATGGACGAGATTGTCGGCTGTATGATGGTCTCACGCGCTTGTCAGTTTACATTTTATAATACTTTTTAATATGTCTGAATTTTGTCAACCTTACAATTATAGTATAAAAAAAATGTTTACTTAACAAAGGTATTTATAATAATAACCATATTTATAAGAGGATTAAGGTGTGCGTGTATGTATAAACGTAAATGTTTTAATACGGCATTGTTACTGTCGGGTCAAAATCCGCCATTTATAATGTGCATCTAAAATACACAGATACTATTTGAAAACGGGTAATTCTTATATATGTTAATTGCACAAGAAGACTAATATATAAATATTTTATTTACATATATCTGTTATTTAACTGTATTTAATCTTGATTTTCTTGTGTTTATTGTAATTATTTGATGACACACCAGATATTATTTACCCCTATTTTCTCTATACAGTCGCACCAACTATAACGGCTGCCATGAAGTACCCATAGATGCTCCGAGCAAATTCGAAAGGCACATGTGAGTACAGTTCACATTGCAGGTTATCGTACTATAATGCACCATTTTCATTTTATTATCTTCTCACTTTCTTTTTATTTAATCCTTGACACGTACAGGAGAGTAATACAGATGTTTTATATAACAAAATGCATAAACATGATAAATGTTTTATACTATCGTGTTGTTATATACATTCATCCAACTACGAAACTGTGAATATACTGCAGAAAACCGTTTTACACTCATGATATGGGTACAAGATTTCACATGCTTTTTAAAAAGTAAGTATGCATCAAACACCTCCGGTAGGGAAATGCATCAAAGCTATAACTATATTATATTCACAGTGATCGAACTAAAAACCAGATGTACCGAACTCCTCGTGACTTTCCGCTACTTCAGAATGGTAACTGTACGGTTACTTTGATTAGTGTATGGCTTATAGCGATTACCATACACATCTCAAATGAAGGAAAATCCAGAGGAGTTCGGTACATCCGGTTTGTTAGTTTGACCAGTGTGATATTAGTCGGTTCATTTATTGAGATTTTTGTATAATCATTGTATCTTTTTTTTTTTCTTTCTTTTCTGTGGGTTCTTTTTTATTTGTTTTCAGGGTACCAAAGCCATTCTTGGTCGACATGAGGTAAGTACATACACACGCTAAACATTGTTATCCACGCATCACGTTTCTTCTGTGACGATAGCAATATAAGATATCAAGACTTATCTCCCCTACCTCGCTCCTAACCTGTCTTACATTTTGCCATGAAACTGTAAAAACATCGTAAGAATTTAAGGGAAAAGAGCTTATCTGACAGAAAGGCAATTGTTATCATTGTTAATTAACTTACATATTGTTATTATGTTAAAAAATATCATAGTGAAAAAATTATAATAATAACTGTACCCTTGAGGGTGTATTGCTATACGGTGATCATACGTGAAACCAACTGGAAATCAAATGTCTGTAGAAATGGCAGTAGCAACTGGCTTGATATTAATGCGTTACACTGTTAATTTGATATCTGCCAATATGTTCAGATGATTTAAAACTGTTCTCCGGGGATTTATTAAGTCTATGTAAGATATGGGCAGCGTGTGGCAAAAAATATATTTGAACCATTAATAACCACCGGCATCTCTATAGGAGAAAAAAATATTATCCGGCCAAATAAAAAAATATTGACACACGAAGAAATACTGAATCAAGCAAAACATAAACAACAAAACCTAACCTATTTTTGTCAATTCTTATTGTTTAATTATCAACCATCAGTAATGTATAAAGGCATGTCTTTCTAACCGTAGCTATGTTGACTATAGTGTAACGATAGAATTACATGTATAATTATAATATAGTCAAATCGTAAAACTATAGAATTAACTATAGAATTATTAACAGTGTTAACATAAAACTATAACATTTTATTCCGACGGTTTTTTAATGCTAAACTTTAGAATTATACACAGTTTTTATGTAACCAGGATCGATCAAATTTTTAAGATTTTAAAGAATCTTCAGATTTGAAGCCTGTTCTTTTGAAAGTTGAATTAAATCTAAATATATGGGAAAAAAAACTATATATCGCATTCTATATGTACGTAATAGGAAAAAATATAATGTACTTGAAATATTGTTAATTTTATACTATATCTAAAACATAATGAGAATACGGAGGTATATATGAACAATTAACAGTGAGGTTGCATTTTGTTTATATATTTTCTCCTTGTTAGTGTTCATACAGATACGAAAGATATGAAGAATAACTCAAAGATGAATGGAAAGGCCAGAGCCTCCAGTGTTGACGTGTTCCCTCAAAACAACCCCTACAGGAAAGATGAGTGTGGTGAGTTGTGTTGTTGTCTCTCACTGTTCACCTCAATTTAACAAAAACAGACATAATATTTTTCAAATATAGAACGGTTTACACTGTATATCTACGATATGTGATATATATTCCAAAGTCCCGTGTAGCTTTAAATCGAAAACCGTCGTGTGAATCCGTTACCCTCCTAACGGCCGAAGTTGAGAGGAGTGGAGGAGCATTATCATAAAAAATTGATCGGCACCACTAAAGAAAATCAAAGAGAAAACTCACGCTACACACTTAGTAAAAAACGATAACAACAAAAGTAAAACATCATCATTTATTCCGACTTTAATCCAACAACCAACAAGTTACTGAAATGTATGTATGTGTTACCTTTAATGATTGGAGAAGACTTATACGTTGGTTTTACGGTCACCATTTGTTCGGACAACCAATCAGAATTATTGCAATAATTAAATTAGAACGATGTTTTTCATATTATCAGGTCATTACATGCTACAGGATGCAACACTAGATGCTTTGGAAAATTGTAACCGGAAGTTGTACTGTACACCACGTTATGCTACGATGTATCCACGTCGCGTTACTAAACATTGTCATGATCCAGGGTGCGATTATGAAAAACAATTTTCCTCTGATACGTACAACGAACCAGGTCCTTTCTTTACGATGACAAGTAGAAACAATATTCATAATGAATTCAACACACCCGAGGATTACAGTATGATACCCAGCTTCAATCGCGAGTTAAATAACCACGCTACACCTCCGGGCTGTAATCATCCAGTTCCCATTTACAATAACCAAAATACCTCGACTATGGTTGACAATTCGTTTTCCGTTCTCATGCCCACTGTTTACAAGTACTTGGTACCATCAACACTACACTATCCGGATAACTACCTAATGGAGGACTATCTAGCTAATAAAGCACGCGCAGAGGAAGCGGAAGAAGATAACATGGCTGCTGATTCGCCACGGTTCACGCGGCCAAATATTCCCCATGACCTTTTACAACAGATGCAAGATATGAAGATGGAAATGCAAGAAGCTTTGAAAAAGCAGGAATATTTCGAAAAGCAAGTCACAGACGGGAAACCAGAGAAATCAAAGAGCTTAATTTTTAAGACGAACACATCGAACCCCAAGTCTGAGACACAGAGAAGGTGATTACCACAGATTTTTTTTTATCTAACCCTTATTAACACAAACAGGTCAAATAAATACAAAGATGCACCAATGTGAATACTACGTGACTTTTTCCAATTATTTTAATACTTTTTTTTTTAATCAACGATTTAATTTACACTAGTCGTAAACTTCTGCTTTTGTAAGAACACGTAAAAAGTGTTGAATTTTCACCTTTCATTTCAGTGGTCAGTTCGATCCATTTACGTGATTTAACACTGGTGGGGTTTGGTATATAGTAAGATGTCGTTATCATTAGTATGCCTTTAATTCCCAAAATCAAAAAAACATTTTGATCGAATAAATATTACAAATATATAAAGGTAATAACATTTGTTTAATTATATTGCGCATCGACTTCTGCAATGCACATGTAGATGAAATGGAGTCATTCCATGTATTAAACACAGAAATGTTTGCCTCCATATCTAGGAACAACTGAACTATTATGATAGGCAAAAAAATGATTTTCAATTCAGCCTTCAGATCAAAGTTACCGTTTAACCGCAATATTTGACTAATTTAGCGTTGCATATATACATACAAAATAATATTAATAATAATAGTAATATACATATATCAATTTTATATATTTATACAGATATCACATTGAACATCCGGATCCGGTGCCAGATCTACGTACTTTCAACAGACACAGTAGGCGCATTGTATTTTATGGTTTTAACTCTTCTGCGTTCCGTGGCTGACAATGACGCTCTACTGGTGCCGGTGCCTCGTAATAAATCCTTAAATATTGACAAACGCCTTGCAATTCATATTTCTCGCAATGAAAAAAGAAAATGTCTCTGATAAATTCGTCGTCTTGGGTTTAGGTTTGCGAGATATATCATTCAAACAGCCGACACTTTTGAAATAACAAACTTATCTGGCATATCACTATTGATTTGTCAAAAAAGGCACGAGTTTAACGACAAAGCTAAAAATGACGACACCTTTGGCAGCGAAACAGTTAATCCAACCAACATCACGTTATGCCCTGGTGTGCATTTTAAAATGATTGATTCCCTCAAAAGGCAATTATTCTATACAACTTTATCATTTCTGATGGTATATGCAAGCTTGTTAGGTTTTATTAAAACAATAAATTCTACGTAAAAGCCCTCATCATCAATAACACATAGTTTGTTGTATCCCACATGATATCATTTCTGCGGAGAATGGAAATAATTTAAAAAGCAAATCCATCTCTGTTTTGTCTTGTATTAAAAAGAAACACTTGCAAACTGAGACAGATTGCGGATTAATATAACATCCAAAAGGAGGAAAAACCAATTTCTATGGTAAAGCAACTCGTCTATGATGTCAAGCCTAGCTGCGTCTTAACCGTCATCAACAGACGATCAAGATAAAATTAATTTAGAATATAAAAGAGAAAGGCAGGGAGCCAAGAAAAAGTTGAGGTTGGAAAAAGTCCACTATTAATAACACTAATAAAAAGACCAATTAAGACCGTGATTTAATTGTCAGCACAGTCACAGACAAAATACAAAACGTTTGCATTATGTGCTTGGTAAGCATCTTGTTTTAATATAAACCCTACTTCGAAGTAGCTGATTTTACGTCACTGTTGTTCTCACAAATCCCGTTGTGTTACGTCGGTATTCAAATCTGCTTGGAGGATTTGAAACCATGTAGCACAAAGCAACTACAACTTGACTGCTTTATATTTACCACCGCATAGCAATTCCACTATATATCCCAACCGAATTCAGTTGCATTCATATGAATGACATCACTCATTGCTTATCGTTTAGTTTCTCATATGTTTACCGTTTAGTTTGTTACATTGGGATAGCAAATGGTAAATGAAAATAAAGATCCAGCTATTCAATTCACGATTTAATTATAACGAACCAACCAGTTAATCAACGTTGTAGACATACAATCGGTCAATTCACGAAGCCGTTGTATGATAATATACCATACAATGCACGAAGTCAGTGTGAAGACCTAACCAATCCATGAATCATTGAGAACACTCACCCAATACAATCCATGAAGTCGATGTGAAATCAAACGGTGGACCAGTCAATCCACGAAGTCTAAGTAAACACCCAACCAGTCAATCCACGACGTCGTTGGAAACACTCAAACATTTATTCTCGAAGTCTTGGTGAATATACATCGGTGAACCCAATTAATTCAAGAAGTCTTTATGAACACCAAACCATTCTATCAAAGAAGCCGCAATAAACACCCAACCAATCAATCGATGAAGCAATTTTGAATACCCAACCAATTAATCTATGAAGCCCTTTTGAACACCAAATCAATCAATCGATGAAGCCCTTTTGAACACCCAACCAATCAATCGATGAAGCCCTTTTGAACATCCAACCAATCAATCGATGAAGCAATTTTGAATATCCAACCAATCAATCAATGAAGCCATTTTGAACACCCAACTAATCAATCGATGAGGCTATTTTGAACATCCAACCAATCAATCGATGAAGCCATTATGAACACCTAACCAATCAATCGATGAAGCCCTTTTGAACACCCAACCAATCAATCCATGAAGCCATTTTGAACACCCAACCAATCAATCCATACAGCCATTTTAAACACCCAACCAATCAATCCATGAAGCCATTTTTGAGCCCTAACCAGTCAATCAACGAAATCATTAAGAATGTCCAAACAGTCAATCCACAACGCCGTTATGAAAAATCAACAAGCCAACGCATGAATCAGTTGTGAAGACCCTATCAGTCAATCCGTGAATTTCTTGCGAAAGCTCAACCAGTCAATATGCGAAATAATGTCTTAAAACCCAACCAGTCAATTCATCATTGTGAACGTCAAACCATTCCATCCTGAAAACCAAATAGGATCCTTTATCAACGAGGTCGCGTATAAACATCCATCTTTGCAATGAACGACACCACAATTGCTATAGAAGCCTAGAAATCGCACATGCCGCCCGGCCTCCGCTTTAATTGTGACTTAGGTACATGTATTAGAACGAGCACTGACTTTCTCCAACATAAGTCACCGGGAAAAAAGCCAAAGGAAACTTGAACTACGAACGGTTTGAACTGATAAAATCGTAAAAAGAGCGAGTTGTCTAACATGTGACCAATCAATCAATAATGTCTCTGCAATGTATTTGAGTTATGGAAAAGACAACGTTTGTAACGTCCGACAAATTATTTAACTTTGTCTCTGCAACGTCTATCTAAATCCCACGGAGAGAGCTGTGTAACATCTGACAAGTACTATTAAATAGAGAAACTCACAAATAAAGGAACTTCCTACCAAGCCATGATTTTGTCTCCGCAATGTCTGTTTAAATTTTCAAAGGCATGTCGCAGGCTCGTTTATTGACCGCGTCCCATATAAAACGTTCAAATTAAGCCGTCTTCTGTGATACTCACTGAGTTTCCTTGGTACACGTGACCGAGTTAGTGTGTATGTGGCGTGACATTTCAGTTAACTAGCACTATAAAGTCGTCATCAGTGTGCACTGTCACAAGCAGACACCGTTTCGATATGACCTAGATATGTATTGAAAGACACGTTAAACCCAAACAAAATCAAAAAAAATAATCACACAGCATGAATTATGTAACATCCGACCGTCAATAAGTCTTTCCTCTTCAACGCCTGTTCAAATCTCACAAATTCGACCAATCAAATTTTGACTCTTCGTAAAAACAACGAGTTGTGTTACGTTCGACATTCACAATTAAAACAATCATTCAATTACATGTATGTCTAGTTTTCTGAAATGTATTTGAATCTTGAAAGGTATGAGATTTGTAACGTTATCGTCAGATCAATGAAACATGGGTCCGAGAAATCTGTTTGAACCTACTAATGTGTTAGCCTATGAATAGACATTTATTACCCCACCTTTTAGTTTTACGGGTCTAGCTTTGTTTCGTTCTAATTGTATTATCTTCAGTTCCGGAAATTAAACATATGCCATGACAAGTTATTGTGAGTTTTTAAGCGATTTATTCTCATCCTGGTGAATTCCCCGGTTACTATAATGATCAAACTATGAACCGGATGTACTTAACTCAGGACTTCCGCCTTGTTCATAATGATGAAGTGTAAGTGTAGTAACAAGTGTAGGGTTGTTGTGATGAATATACAAATCACTAAAGGAACGCCACGGTACATCCGGTTTGAGTAAGACCAATGTGTTCATGTAATTTCCCTAAGTGAAAAGCAATACGTCCCATAACAGTCTATTTTCAGCTCTTTTTCAGTCCACCCAAAGAAGCTCTCTTACAGTCTTTTTGCAGCATATGCTGAAAAGGGACTGCACACAAATAATCATGAAGGCCATAAGCATTTTCATTGAGAAGTCCCTATTCAGTCCCACGCCAATTATTTAAATGAAGCTGAAAAGGGACTGCCCAACAGTCCCCATAAAAAACAGTCCTTTTTGTAGACTGATAACAATGTATGAGCTCTTGCATAAGCTGGGGGACTAAAAAAGAACTGCATGAAACAATCAGTCCCTTTTCAGTCCCTGCATTGTCGGGGGGCTGTAAAGGGACTGCAGAAGACATGCAGTTCCCTTTCAGTCCCCTTGAAAGTATGACATATACAGAGGGACTGAAAAGGGACTGCCAATTTGCAGTCCTTAATCAGTCCCTCATGACCAACAGGTTAAAATTGATTCAACAGAAATGATATAATAGCACGAGATTAGATTTTACTTGAAATACGTTTTTATTATAGCAATTAAAATAATCAACTCATGTGACCATAGAACAGCTATCAATTTTCATAATTATGTTGTTTGATAAGAAAAAGCATCATTATTTCTTCACTTCACTTCATTCTCTTTTTCAAAAAAAAATTCCTGTTTGCATCTCATTGAAGTTAATCTTGAACACGTACTACCATTCCTGGCTTCCTTTCCTGGGGTATAATTTGATTCCACTCATATCGAACAAAACCTGAAATTGAATTATTTCAATTGTATAAATTTTAATTTCCCCTTAAAATTACACACACACACTCCGGTACTTTGAAAGCAATCACTTCAATAAAACGAATTATTTATAATTATAGCACTATAATTAGATTTTGTGTCATAAAATGATACCAGGGTTCAAGCCGGCGAAATATTGAAAAATTAACAAAGACCCGCCTCCTGGTCGGCCAGTATCTCTCATTAGTATGCAGACGAAGTTAGGGTGGTCAGTGGTATGTTTTAAAATAGCATCAGTCCCCATTAAATGTCCCGTTATTTCCATGCACACGCCTATAAGCCATGACACAATTCACTGTTTCCCGTGCACAGGTAACATCGTATCCGGATACACCTATATCAGTGAATAAACTTTGCCCAATAACAAAAACGAAAAACACCAACACTGTCTAAAAATTTGTCTCGAGCAATACCCACGTGAAGAAGGTTTGGGGATGTTGTCCAAAATCAACGCCTGTCAGTCATTTATAATTCGCCTTGAATTATAAATTTTGATCATTTTTTTTAAATTCGGTAACTTTGTGAAGATACAATAGCTTCAGGTTTAATTAACGAAAGGTTACCAACTTTTCATGCTTAGCAAAAGTAACCATTTTGAAAGAAAATTAAAAACAAAGTCATACTTACTATTCGTTGGTGTATGTGTATCTTTAAAATAATTTTTCATAACACAAATTTACATAATTTTAAAAAAAAAGTTTTAAAAATTAATTAAGTTAAAATAAAAATGAAATAAGGCCTATGACAGTCTGTCTACACTTTTGTTATTCGGGTAATCTCTATATGTTATTTTTTTGTCAGCACTGTTTTCTTTTATCTATATACAGAAGATATCATATCATATAGATACATGTACTTGTAGATCTGTTACAATAAAATTAGACATTAACAGCAGATACATATACATAAAATGTATCAAAATTGCTTTAATTAAAAATACAATTTAATTTTTAGCAAGTTATGAATATATTTTGATAGTACATTAATTAGTCTATGAGTGATCATTCATGTCATTGGTGCGATATATTTACGCGTGAATTAAAACAAACGTGTGTAAATTATAACAAATCACGCGTCATATTTATATTCACACGTGATTTGTAAGAAATGACGCGTGATTTGTTATAACACTCGTGGTTATCAATGATTCACGCGTATATTTGGACATAAATGGCCACTACTATAAGTACTACATGAATGTGTTACATTTTAAAGGGAGCTAGCGACTAAACTGAGAAATATTGAAGAAATCCCTTTTTGTCCTTTGTTAAAGGTATTAAGAAAATAGTAGGTTAACTTAATGCACTTACCATAAGTTAATTGAAGAAGTCGCTTTTAAGCCCTAACTCATTTTTCACAGAAAGTTTAACTCCATGGAGTCCCTTTTCAGTCCCAAGAAAATATGTCAGAGTTAAGAGAGTCCCTTTTCAGTCCCAAGAAAATATGTCAGAGTTCAGGGAGCCCCTTTTCAGTCCCAAGAAAATAGGTCAGAGTCCAGGGAGTCCCTTTTCAGTCCCATATTGCATTACCTAAGTTCGACGAATCCCTTTTCAGTCCAAAGAAAAGATGTCAGATTCTAGGAAGACCCTTTTCAGTCTCAAGTAACATTTTGCTAAGTGTTTACAGTTCCTTTTCAGTCCCTCCGATTATCTGCAGAGATTTGTCTAAGGTACAGCACTCCTTTTTAAGTATAGGGAATTTGTTTGCAGTTCCTAATCAGTCCCTTCACAGTTCCCTTATTATAATACAGTCCTTTTTCAGCTCCACTGCAGTCCCTTTTCAGAAGGGGACTGCAAGGAAGCAGAGGACTGCTTTTGCGTAAGGGTTACAATCAATCAATCAATCAATCAATTACGAAATTGCAACGTCTACTTAAAATCCGGCATTGCTGACCTCTAAAATGGTCGCCGTTGATACGGGTGAGCTGACACCCCTATTACTTCTTTTCAAGAACGGTTTTACGAAACTAGAGGTAGGTGTTCCTTGGATGGTTTCCTTTCAAATGTGTCTCCGATATTACTAAACTAAATTTAGTTCAGCCACCATCAAACACGTATGCAGTGTCCGTTAGACAAAACACGTTGAAGAGGGGCCGGGTTGTTACTGCAAGATAAGTCCTACTGAAAAACATATCACGCGTCAAGCACGTACAGTTATAAAGAATTGAAAAGGGATTTTCGTAACATAGTTGTATGCATTTTTCTAATCTAAGACACAAACAATAATGTCAGAACTACCAAGTGAATAACAAATTATCGGTTTTTTTTATATAAAACTAGTATTTGCAGCAAATCATTTCGAATGGAAATAACGATAAACTCTACATTTTTCTGTTTTGCTATCGGACAAATTCAAATTTAAAACGGCTTAACAAAAATCGTTACGACAACAAAGACGCTCGAATACAAATCGATATAGGACATATATACGAACAGTTTGCACCAGACAAATTAAACCTGCCAAATGACCGAGCCTTTTTAGGAAGTATAACTCTATTGTCATTCGCAACAAAATATTCAATCAATAGCTTCCACATGTTACGATAACAAGATATTCTTGCATGCTCGAGTTTCTGACATAAGCATCATGGCAGGTTCACTACACTATTGCAACGAACCAATCATTTTTTTATAATACGTATGTACTCCATTTGAATGTAGTGTTTTTGGCTCATTAGCTTTGACTCAGATCTTTGCATGTCAATTTCCCGCCGATTTGCTGCTGACCCTGCCACGTTTTCTGAAGGAAATTACTAATAATTCTATACTATCGATGTTCATCCCGAAGGATGCCTCGCCACAGTAGAATGGCTAGCACAAGACGTCTCCAATCCTAATGGTTTAATGAAACACTATCACCATCGATGCCAAAGGTTTATCATTCGTAATCTCCTGGTGTGAATTGTGGTCCCTTGTTGCGTCTACGGAACACCTTGGTGATTTTAAGCCATATTAAATAATTCTATTTCCTCTAATGGTTGGTGTCGCATGTACGCGGAACGCATTAGCCACTGTCGATTTGGGCGCAATACGTGTGAATTTTTGTACGATCACCACTTTACGAACTTTCGTTTTCGGTCGGGTGAGAGAAGACATCCGGAGGTTTCTGTGTACTAAAAGCTCTATAACAATATGAGTGTTGCTCCTACTATAGATTGACACCACCGTATGCAGTCAGAAAGGTACCCATATGTTTGATTTTGATATTGTGAATTATTGAAGTATTTTTGAAATAAGCATGAGGGCAAAACATGTATTTTGAACTAGTTTTAAAACGAAAACGTCAACTATCTCAGAACATGCTGTAAAGGAACCGACAAATCTTGCTACCTGCGGATAATTATACCTATCTCGTTCTAGTGCAAGGCTGAAAGTTGTCATCGATGTGTGACACCGTAATAAGAATTTATATACAATATATGTTTCCAGTTATCTTGTTCTACTACACGCCTTCATAGAGTTTCCTAGATGTGCGATATCTGGATACATATATCTACATATTTCCAGTTACCTCATCTTTCTACACGGCTTAGAGTTTCCTGGATGTGCGATACCTGGATATATCTACATATCTCCTGTCATCTCGTTTCAGTTCACGGCTGTAAGTTTTTTATGGATGCGCGATACCTGGATAAATATAACTATATCTCTCCAGTCATCTTGTTTTACTACACAGCTGAGCGTTGCCATGGAAACAAATGAAACCAATGACACCGACTTCCAGGTTTTTTTATTGTCAATCACTAAACAGCATACCCACAGATCCATTACTAGATATGATGTAATATATAGGTGAAATAGCATCTAGAAACGAACGACGGAGAACTCAAAACACATAATACATCGGTGTTTGAACAACTAATGCACTCGCATACACTTTTAACATACGCGCAGTTTGTCTCTCAAATTAAAGTGATTCAAACAATAAATTTCCAGGATATGTCATCCGCCAGTCCCGAGTGTATGCTAGGATAACTAAAGAGATAGCGGTACAGGCATGCCACAGAAATGGTTTTAATTTAAAACATTCACTGTTCAGAATCATAAGCTGTTAATCATATTACACACTGTCGGAGGACAAAGGAATTCTTGTAACGGAGAGCTCCAGAGAGTTGAAACGCTTAAATTTGGAATTGTCATCAAGAGATATAACGTTAATAGTGCATCGTCCCAGGACACATGGAAAACATTTGCATTAAATAGCAGTGAAGTTGTTTAGTTGAAGCAATGGGGATGTTAATTCTGCTTAGTGTCTTTGCCTGTTTAGTAGTATCGACATGTTCAGTGGTAAGTCTCTCTCTCTCTCTCTCTCTCTCTCTCTCTCTCTCTCTGTCGTTGTAATAATGTACACGATCTAAGTTAGTTCCTTATTCTGTATGACGATTGTCATATTTTGCACAAGTTTTATTTTAGTCTTCATTTTATGACGATTGTTATAATGAACTTGATCATATTTTAATTCTCAACATTATGACAAATATAATTAGAGTACCGTTAATGATCCTTTGACCTTAATACTAAGAATATTCCAATATTTCTACATGGTCCAATTTTGCGCCAGCGTACATGATTTTAAATAACTTAATACTCGATATCGTGAAGATTGTTATAGTGTGCACATTCATATTTAGACCTCAATACTTATGGCGATTGTAATAATGTACACGGATTTTTATTTCAATTTTCATTTGATCAAATTTATTTGCAAAATGTCAATTGACGGAGACAGTATACACAATCAATACATATCATCATTATTTATATACGTAATGATTGAAGTGATTCCATATCCCTACAAAAAGTTCTAATTTTAATTACAAATCATCTTTATACAAGAGGTTGCGCGAAGCCATAGTTATAATAAGGTTTTACTTGATGGCAACAGTGAAAGACGACTACTTTATAAACCATTTCCTTAAATATAATGCTAAAGACGTTACCAATTACTTATGTCTATAAAACTAGCACTATACATATTAAACATTTTCATATTAAGTACAATTTCCGATTATTTTGGAAGCTAACATAAATGCATTTGTGGCTTGTGAAAGGTGAGCATACATTTGCATTCGGTCGTTGTCTTTAAATCCCTCTTGTGCATTTAATTTATTTTATAACAGGGTTTGCTGTTTTTATGAATTTATCTTGCATTATAGTCTGCATAAATTGTGTATTTGGTATATTTGTTTGTTTCAATTTATGATTAAACAAAAATAATTATACATTTAATTACATTTTCATCATATTTGAATCAGAATTAATCTACCTTATATTTCGTCTTTCGTAATTGGTATGCTTTCTGTACCTGTATTAAAAAGTAACAATTTACAAGTACTTGGTATGTTTTTTGTACCTGTATTATAAAGTAACAGCATACCAGTAATTGGTATGTTTTTTGTACCTGTATTATAAAGTAACAGCCTACCAGTAATTGGTATGTTTTGTGTACCTGTATTATAAGGTAACAGCCTACCAGTAATTGGTATGTTTTCTGTACCTGTATTATAAGGTAACAGCCTACCAGTACTTGGTATGTTTTTTGTACCTGTATTCTAAGCTAACAATCTATCTACCAGTACTTGGTATGTTTTTTGTACCTGTATTCTAAGCTAACAATCTACCAGTACTTGGTATGTTTTATGTACCTGTATTCTAAGCTAACAATCTACAAGTACTTGGTATGTTTTTTGTACCTGTATTCTAAGCTAACAATCTACCAGTACTTGGTATGTTTTCTGTACCTGTATTCTTAGGTACAAAGTCTACCTGTACTTCCTATGTTTTCTGTTCCTTTATTTTTTGCTTACAATCTACCTATAATTTGGTATTTTTATGTATCCATATACTATCTCCTAAGTGAGAACAGCCAACAATCTCAAAAAGCTGAATTGAATTCTGCTTTCGACATTTCAGAGTTCTTTCATGGGCCGTTAAGTTTAAATTATCATGTTTGTAGAACCTGCTTTGTATCAAAGGTTTGCGATGCCGACTAATGATTTCTGAAAGACTTAGTTTTTGCTGTTTGTACAAATAAATTACTCAAATTCGTTAAATATACCACTAAAACATGATGTCCTCGACGGATCAAAACGGAACAAAAGCGCGAACATTTTCAATTAGACTCGTGTAAATCACCATAGCTACATGAATCCGTGTGCATCTAGTCTTGCTGTAATGATAACTCGCCTCTAATCATTTTAAAAGCAAAATTTAACGACGTCTCACACAAGACCGCGTTTTACAAGCGTGTGAACACGTAAAGGAGAAACGTGCATCGTTTCAATTAACAAAAACTGCAATGACAGTTTGTCTGAAGGTCCATTATGGAGACATTGTGTGATTGACTGACAAACTACGTAAAACACTCTCACAAAAAACTTTGATTATTTCAATAAATCGACTTGTTGATCTAACGGTCACTTCCCGCGAACTCAGTGACAACAAAAATTAATTTACGGATTCATTCAAAGAGAAAATTCCTGCTTTTCTCGTGATACCCATCTTTATTGAAACTCCCAGAAGCCCTAGATTAAAAAATCGACATCTCTTTGTGCGCAAATCTTCAACTGCTAACATAATACGCACTGACAGAATTCCCAGAGCTTTTGGAAACTATTCTCGAAATAAATTGGATGAGATAGCCATTTACAATGAGATGTATAGAACTATATGAACCGCACGTTGTCTTTTGTATAGCCAAGTCAGCTAGAACGTCACTATATAGATCTAATGAAAATATATTACTTTATGTAATTATATCCCGACACAGATTCATATTGAATATATAATCATATTATGTAATCAAACTGCATCAAAGTATAAAAATCAGCAAAAATTGTCATCTTAAGTTACTATTTATGTTCTAATCAAGTTTTACAAGTCCAATAACATCACCATCTCATCCAACGATCAGATTAGTATCAAAAGAATATAGCAAAATGTATTGTTGTGAACTTAACGATAACAAGCATGACTTTAGACGGGATTGTTATCAACAGTGGGCAAACGTTTTTGTTTTGCAGTGGGCAAAATATTAATCCAAAAAGAAATCACAAGAGATGTGTATAAGCTTGTTATGTGCATATTTGTGTATGTTTCTAATACAATTACCGTCAAATTATCACGATTGTGATTTACACTAAAATAACATATTTCTGCAGTTGGTCCCGAAACGACCAACATTGGTGCACTTGCCTTAATAAGGTTTGCTGGTAACAGTTCAACATGGGGTCCCTGAAATAGGTTTGCTGGTAACAGTCCAACATGGGGTCCCTGAAATAGGTTTGCTGGTAAAAGTTCAACATGGGGTCCCTGAAATAGATTTGCTGTTAACAGTCCAACATTTCCAGCTGCTTATTTAGTAGCACTTTAGGAGTTTTTGCTATTCATAGAAAATTATAAAAAAAAAAGAACCCTAACTAACTTACGCCTGGAAAGAAGCCGTGATAAACAAGTGTTTTTAAACATTTAAATAAATGTGTCTGTTTGTTTTATGGGGGTTTTACTACCTTTTAAGTCATGTATAGGTCATATCGAGACGGTGTCTGCTTGGAACAGTGCGCACTTATGGCGACTTTATAGTGCTGTATCACTGAAATAACACACCGCAGACACATTGACATGATACTTGACTCAGTCTTATTATCCTGACTTAGAGCTAACCAGTCATTCTCCTACCTAATAAATGCTAAGCGCTTAGTAGGAAGTGAGACGATTGACTAATTCTAACGTCTTGGGTTTTGACAAGGCCGGGATTCGAAACCCTGCTTTGGATTTTAACACCAGAACGAAACACGAAATGAACGCTTTACCTCTGAACCACCGGGCCGGTTAAAGCAGTTTGTACAAATGCTGTTGGTATTTTCATTTCTGATTCAGTTGTTGTCTTGTTAAAATTATATTTGTTGTTTCAGCTGTACAGATTCAATTCCCACCTAACGAAGAATGAATCGGATTGTTGTAACGGTACTCTTGGGTTTGCCACAACAATGGACCAAATGCCATGTTCAACGATGCAATGCTGTGATAAAACGGAAACTGTTGCGGTGATACCTGTAAACTTTGCTCTTGGTTACGGATTCCGATGTGTGGTATGACTTTTCGTATATCAAAACTGTATATTAAACAGTGCATACTAAATATCAAAAGAATTTCTTTAAATACTAAATGCAGTGACTATTTTCGTTTATAATTATATTTATTTGTTTCAGTGCTCATATGATCATGAGTTTTAAAAACAATTATATTCAATGTGTTCTTTGTGCGCGTGTCGGTGATATTTATGACTGAAAGGTTGAAAATGTCATCTTTTGTGAACCTATTGCATTGCCTAAGATTTTTCAACAAGAAAAATTCCGATCACTTTCGTGTATCTAATGTCTTTTTACTTTTGTGTTTCAGAAAAGAAGACAATTGATTTCAAGAAGATGTTTCCGCCATAACGAGAGTGTTATTTCAACCAATGACACGGCGATTAAATATGAACCGCGCGTTTGTTGTGATGGACACCAATTTCTGGTTCTCGTTAACAAAAAACAAACAGCGCTCACCATAAAGTGCGTGACGCGACGACGCTGACAGGAGAGAATGTGTGTTGAATTATTTATTAAATTTGAAACTGTCAGAATATTTTTAAGTCCTAAATACACCTTATTTTTATAAACTGATCCAGCATTAATGGGTTTTTGAGAAATGGAAATATTCAATATTGTACGAGTGTCTACAGTCAGTCCAAATGATTGATGGTTCACAATGTAGAACATAAAATTGAATTAGCAAAGACGCTGTACAAAGGATTTGAGAAAAGCTTGCCTACTGCAAGTTTACGGCTATGACATACGTGATAGAAAACTACATTTGCCATATTGAAGTTTGAATTCTCCGAACTTGAACCTAAATCAGCACCGTTTAATTATTTAGATTAATGCATGGCAAGCGAACTAATCTAATCGGAGAAACCCTTTCTCGTGAATAATGATATTTTCAAGATATCTTCTTTGTAATTCAGAAATCAACAATTATAATAAAGATATCTTCAATACGACATCAGATATCTTCATTATACATATATATATACGTGTATAACAATTACGAATATAAACTAATTTTTAACATGTATCCTGATGTATGATATCTGCATTCGGAATTTAGGAAGATTATCTTGTTCTCGTAATATAGATATCTTCATTTGAATGCGGATGTCTATATCATCCACACAGATAGAATCGTTCAATTAATAATTAAGATAACTTATCTACATTTGATAATCAACAGCCACATTAGCTCAGTGGCTAGAGTGTTCGCTTGTCGTGTGCTTTGTTTTGACTCTTGTATTTATCTATGTCCTCATGTTGTGTATTTCCATGTACCTGAGCGTTATTAATGAAATCTTGGAATCTTGAAGAAAAAAATCTTGAAATCTTATTAAATCTTGAAAATCTTCGTGCGTGGAAACTGTTAGAATAAGGTTATACAATATCATGTATTTTCACTCCCTTCTTAGCGCTCAGTATTTTTTGGGTGTGAAAACTTATTAGCTCAGTGACAGGATAACATGACCGATGCCCTATTATGTCAATGTGTCTGCGGCGTTATATTGTAGTGAGATAGCACTATAAATCGCCATGAGTGCGCACTGTCACAAGAAGATACCGTCTCGATATGACCTAAACACGTGTTGAAAGGGAGGATGACATAACTATACGTTGAAAGCGACGTTAAACCCCAATAAAAGAAATAATAACGTTGATAATCAACTTATTTTAATAAGACGAGAATACAAGATGTCCAAACCTCGCATTCTTTCAAGATAGACAAGATTTTGGTTTAATAGACATATCTCTATTTCGTACCTCAGATATATTGATTATTTCAAGTAACATAGATATCTTATACATGGCCGTAACTACCTATGAGAACTTTGCTAGATTTCATACATTTATAGTAGATTATTTTAAGAATACATAAAATTTTCAGGGTTTGCCTCGGCTGTTATGATACCCTAGTTACGGACATTGTTATAAACGAATTAAAATGCCTACATTCCTAATGATGATATCTTAATTACCCGATCGGAATGTAGATTTCTGAATTCCAAAATCAGGCTATGAATATTCCGAATGTAGATACATGAATTAGGAATACAGATATCCAAAATAGTGGATACATACTCAGTTTTAACACTGATTAGATGATTAATATGAGTGCGTTATTAAAGATCATCGTGGGTTACTTGATACAAAATTTGAATTTTCAAGAAAGGATTACTAGGCGATGCTAACTTGTGGATTTGATTTTAAAAAGACGGCATAGTTGTTTACTGTTTATTTGTTCCTGAAGCAGTACAGCTCATAGGTAAAATAAAAACAATACAAATTTAAACATTAATTAATATACAAATTGCAAGATGGTGGAGACTGAACATTATAATACCATATACAAAAGTAAATGTATACATATTTAACATATAATTATGTTCTTCGTATATTTTTTAAAAAATAATGTACAAGAAAACAACTTAAACAATTGTTGGATACGCAGTTGGTTATTACTAATTAGTATTGCGTCTATCTGTGGCTACATACAGATATTTACCTAAATTATTTAACTGTTTTATGTTTTGTTCAGATAGTAATTGTACTAATTTATTCATACTTGGTCTTATTTAACAATATAGTTTAATGTAACATATTCTTAAATCAGTGTAAGAGTTGCATACTAGTATAAAATGAAATTCATCCTCGACTTGACCGTCATTGCATTTAGTACACGGCCGGTTTTTGTCTTTGTACACCAGTGTACCTACCACTCTCTATATTTAAACAATGTGCAGATTGTAATATATATGACAATAAAAACGCATACAGTTTACCATGTTTATCTTTTGGCAGATTCAATGAACATTTGACCAATGCTAAAGGTCAATAATGCTGTGTTAGAAAGACGAGCCATGTTAATTATTTATGTTGATAGTACTCTTTATTTAAAACAGTCAGTTTGATGTGTTGCGGAGACATCTGGTTATGTTTTAAGATGATTATGCTATGCTGTTTGTGTAATATAGTGTGTGTGCGTGCGTGCGTGTGTGTGTGCGTGCGTGCGTGCCTGTTAGCTTCGTGCCCTTACATTGTTATTTCTTTTTGACAGTTGACGTCGTACGTTGATCGCATAAGAGATGCATCCGATTAAAAAAATGAAATAAAATAAAAATTGAATTTTAAGGCAAAGCTTGCCCTAACATGATACAAAACTAACAACACTACAGTTATTAAGCTTTGGAAGAATCTGCTGCAGTTTAAGTTTATATTAACAAATTTTTGTTCGGGACTTGATCAAATATAATCTGGCAGCCCGCAGGCAAAAAATGGCATACCAGTGCTCGACGGTAATTAACTATGAAGCAATATCCTTCAACGCAATACCCCAATAGAAGGAAGTGGGGGTTGCGTCCCCACAATATGTTCACTCATATCAATAATTTTTCTTATATTTCGCATATTATAACTGTACCCGGCTTGTTCTTAGGGTACACTCAAAACATTCACAAACATCGTTCAGATTTGTGAACGGGGAACCCTGGTATTTCTATTGTTAACCGCAAGCCGCATCTTCCTGGTAGAATGGACCTAGATTTCAAGGGACACAACTCCGCTTATCTTGCCAGATCTCATCTTTCTGGTAAACGAGGAAGGTATATTATACCAGATATGAATGGACACATATTTCAAGGGACACAACCCCGCTTTTTTCCAGATCCCGCCATTTGAGATGCTCTATAATTGCATATCTCCTCCAAAACTGTGCAAGTTAACAACGAATGGCAAGATAAAGAATAAGTAAAAATGACCAGTTTAGAAGTTTTATAATAAACAAGAATGTTCATGTATTATCATCCTTTTTCCAAAGTCTGCAAACCGCACGCTACAGGGGAGGGGGTTTAATTGTCGTCATTTGTTTGCACGATTAAAATTCTGGATATCACAACATTTTAACATCTGAAACCTGGCTCCTTTTTGTTTCGTATTGTGTTCTAAATCTCGTTCGCTAGTGCGTTGATGATGACCTTGTTTACATTATTTGAGAAATGGCACAACATCTAACGTTGTTTGGTACCATATAAACCTAGTGAAATATGTGTTTAATACAACAAACTGCGGTATAATAAAGAATGATGTACACTTTTGCAGGGGGACGGGGGTTTGAAAAAAGAGTGCTGTTTGCAGACTTTGGAAAAAGGATGACAATTACGGATGGCCCCTAAACTAGTAACAAGTGAAAACGCTTACAAAAACGTATGCTAGCTATAGACAAGTAAGCACTGTGAGATTATTAGGCTAATAACAACTCGAGACTCCCTTGAATGTTGTTTAGATAATTATGATTCCCAATGCTGACAGATGAGTCCCATCATGCCTAAAAAAAATTCCTTTCAGTGGTGATTATATTTTGGTGACGAATTTCATGACCACATTCTAACTTTTAAAAAAAAGTTCTGATCATTGCATTCGATCGCTTACGACAATGCTCTACTTTTTTGGACTAATTGCAAAGTGCAACTATCTTCTAGGTAATATATCACTCCAAATTATACAAACGTTGGGAAAGAGAGCTTTGAAACGAAGAATGTCCAATTGTATATTTTCTCTAATTGCTTTTAGTGGGCATACGCCCAAGTCGCTGGACCCCACTTTTAACTGAATAAGAAGATAGTTAGGTGGCCTCTTTTACCAAGCAACTGTCAATAAATGGGGAGAGATATTCCCATTTCATTCCCCGCCTTCCTTTCCATTTTATTGAGATTCCAGTTAAACCTAGATTACTTCCTAGATACGACCATGACCTATTGGCATTCAAAGGTCAGGATTTATAGTATTCATATAATAATTGTCTTTTAAATGTCAGATTTCTTGCGCATACTAGTACTAACGACCCATTGTCTAGTAAGGTTAATATACAAGGATCCCTGATATGTGTTACGACATGTACGTACGTAATGATATGTGTTGCGGCACTCGGCACAAATACATCATTTATATATCTAACAGTTGGGCTCCAGTTTTGAAAATAACCACTTATATACATAAAGTCAGGCGTAATGGCCGGGAATGTCCCATGCAGGTGCCATAGGTCTCGTCATAGATCTAGTTTCTGATCCTTAGTCTCACGAATCAGCATCATAATCCGGATTTATTGCCAGGCACTGTCATCTTGAAATACAGTAATTCGACATTGAAGACGACTTTGGCGATTCTAGGTACAGACGCAGCTGATTTTCAACGACTCGCAAGAAAAACATGTCTGACAGATCACGCGTGTTCTAGTGTAAGACAGCAATCAAGAATTTACTCACAAATGATAGAATATATACACTTTGTGAGACAAAACAAAAAAGTCTAAAATGTATAATATATATTCATAAGTTTTCTATTTCAATCAATAGTTAAAAAAACTGCAGTAACTGTCAAAGAAGCAATACTGAAGCTGCAGAACTAACTTAATTCACTTTTTATGAAAAAATAGATCTGCCCTTGAGCACTTTTGATTGGAGGAAAATCGACAGTGAATATACGCAAAGACAAAGTTTCATTTTAGCGCAGTTTGTACAAATGATTGATAGGTTACACGTGGCATAAGATAAGAACAGATTTGCTGCCCTTATCAGTTCGTGACAATAAACAGCAATTCTGTATCGCCGCCTGATTTGAATTATCCAAATTCAACTTATATATAGACCGTGCAGACATTTGATTTTACGATGTATCTGTGGTAGCATATTTCTGCTATCGAGTTGCCGACATGTCGACATGTAGTCTTCCAATCTGTTCATTCCGTTCGTGCTATATGCCAAATTTGTGTGCCAAACTCCTCAACTGAAACACGATAAAAGATCATTTTCTTTCCAAACTTCAATGATGTTAAATTAAAAACAACCACCACCCATACAGCATAGCGCGTTACAAAATGCCGTTAGGAAGAATTTGTTTTCGATTAAAGTCGATATTAAAAGCATTTTTCAAAATAGTTTGTTCATGTTTATTAAATTATTAAAAGGGAAATAAGCGTAAATATAACAAAAGAATGACATTTTTGTCGGGAAATTAATAAATACACTGGGTAATTCTCAACTTTCAAATAAACATTCCCGGTTCCATTCAAATTGAACACGATCCAATGTATTTATTACTCCAAGCAAACAGCAGAAATGACATCGACTCCTGTAGTGAATGTGATCATAACTACTTAATGGTTCTCGAGTGACTCGTAAAGAATTCCTTTGAGATGTTTATGTCAAATCTGTGAGATAAGTTTGATCCTCATCCGGAATGGTAATTCGTATATAAAGCAATACAACTTGTCTATACAGGCGGACAATGAGTATGAATCAAGGAATCTTGATGTTCAAGGTTACCATTATATAAATAGTCAGATACACATTGGAAGTCTAGCCAAACGCACTGATCGCATCTATCAAATACACCGATTTAGACGTCACTGACTCGTGAAGCTATGGATTGAAATGACCATCATTTATATTTAATCTAAACAAATGGACGAAGGTCTTACACAAGAACTAAATACGACAGGCGTAACTCGACAGAAACAGATCACCGAGACTTTAATTTTTACAGATAAAATAATCGATAACATTGTATCTACACATTTAAGGGGAAACATACGGTGTTGTCTTTGGATGTATTATATGTAATATTAAGGAATTTGACTTATTAATGCAGAGGTTTATGCAAAATGGCATAAATAAGCAAACCAATGTTTTATTAGATTGTCCAGTTAAAATCAGAAGTCATTAGTGGCTAATTATCTCCAACATCTTCAAACATATACAAGTACAATTTGACGTAATTGAAATGTTGGGATTGAAAGAAAAAAACAAGGACACCACTTTGCCGAACTAGAATTGAATCCAACCTACACAACTTATACACGCCGAAGAATACAATACACCTCTTAATCTTTAACAACTGTAACATTGACTTTGGATGTAAGTAAACTAAATTCAAAAGAGTTCTTCCTAAAAAGCCTCTGAAAGTGACTTTAAGCCCTAATTAAACAAATCTTCCTAAAACGCCTCCAGCATACCAAAGATTGTCTTTAATCAAACCAACGGAATATGGGATAAAGCGCTCAAGCGAGCACGTATATATTATATCTTCTATCATCTATATTATATATATATATGTCTAACAATGACCTCAACCTTTGACCTACACAATCCTAAATCAATAGAAATCTTTATTTTTCTAATTTGATATGCCTCAGTCATGGTGTCACGATTTGGCCGCAACAGTGGGTTTAGTTACGTTATGAAACGTGACAGAACGTGGCTACAACATGAGCAAACGCGGAATAAAGAGGCACAACGTGGCATTAGCGAGACTAGAGCGTGGCGGCAGCGAGGCATTACCCGGCCGAAATTTGCAAATCGTTTGGCCAAAAACGGGGCACAACGGCGCGGCCAAAACGTGACACTATGACTAGGGCAATGGTGCGTGTTTGTTGTTCGAATCACGTGTAGCTATTGGAAACTTAAGAAAAGAGAACACACATACTGATATATCAACAGAATTCAATAGACCTATACAAAGATAACAGCACGAAAATATTTCTATAGAACAAATGGCACGAAAGTGCAAAAGTGTACGTGTGCTAGGCAGTTCAGATACTAAATATACGTTCTCTTTCGAAAAGTGGTAGGGAAATAATTTCCCAAATTCCCAAAATAGGGAACGAACATACATGAAACCACATTGACTTGAATAAGACCAACAGAAATAGAGATAGTATGCGTCGAGGATCGAAAGTACGTATTTACTTTTTATTCAGTGATCTTGACCATTGATATTCACAAACTCAAATAAAACATTTTTTATTCAATTTTTTAATCTGAATCTTACCAAGGGAACTAAAAAATACCGTGAAAAAACAAGCTAAAGAACGTGTAAATGATTATGTTTGTAACAGTGACCTCGACCTTTAACCTGTTCAACCCTAAATCAACAGAGCCCTTCCTTTTTTAATGTAATGCTAAAATGCTTAAGTTGAGTCCAAACAACAGAATCAATGATTATAAACACATTAAACGAACAATTTTCTGTGTTTGGTAATACTAACCCTGATCTTCAACCTATGAGCCTCAAGTTAATAGGATGATTTCATTCTAATGAAAATCCAACCTACAGAGTTTTGCCTGAGTCCAATTCACGGAATAAAGATATTGCGAGTAACCAACTTCAAATATACATTTAATTTTGTGTTTTTAGATACAGGTACCCTGACCCAATCCATAGGGTTCTCTCTTTCCTACAAGGGAACCAATATTCTAGGTTTGACTACCTTTGTGAGTCCAACAAACGGAACTACATCTATAATGTGTAATATTGGTCTCTGGTGCTTATTTACCTTGTGGTTAAGATGATCTCGAGCTCTAATAAACGCAACATCGAATCAATAAGGTTCTACTTTTCCTTAACAAGCATTAATAATAAATTTGAAACAAAAATTAAAATTCAGGTTTTATTTGGAAAAGAGCCAAAGTATATATTTCTGTTTCAATAGCAGTGCCCTGACCTTGACACTGATCTACGGAAGCCAAAATCAATACTATTCCTAATGCGGAACATTCATAGAGTTCGGGTTGATTCCAAGCGAAAGAAAAAGATATCGTGCCGACACACCCTTAAATACATATCTATATTTTTAGTAACAACGACCTTGACTTTTGACGTACACAAACGAATCAATAGTTTTCTTCTTATATAGTATGGGTCCAATGTGCTAAGTTAAGCTTGAATCCAACTAAGCGATTAACACGTAAATGAGGACTTCTCTTCTTTTTATAAAGGTGAATTAAATCTTTTTATTAAAACTTTTATTTCAATGTCAATGTTCAGTACAAACATACACGAACAACAAGTCAATATGTTCAAGTGTCAAATTGTAAGACTTTACGACAATATGTATGATGAATTGTATTATCAATTCTTTTATCAATATGAAGTATTTAGGACTTTGATGTACAATTCATTATGTAAAATCATGTTTTATGCACTACTGGAATAAATTTGTAAACCATTATCGTAAAAAAAAATTATGTTATTTTGGAAGCGAAACTGGAAGTCTGGAACTCACCAGACAGAGATCCATTATTTGTGCTTCACGTCCGTCTGGTTGAGACGACACTATATTTTAATTTGAATTACATGTATATTTTGTTTATAGAAGATTTATTAAATATTGTCAAATGTTCCCTTTTCCGACCCCTTGTGTTTCCCCATGAGGTTCGAGCTCCATCATCTGACCATAATTCGTCCCACTCTCTGAATGATACCTTCTAACAAATTTTGTTGAAATTGGTCATTTGATAGTGCATAAGTGAAAAACTGGAAAAACTATACAAAGTGCTGAACTTTGACCTCAAAATGCGCTTCTTTTGTTTGAGCCTAGTATCACGCCTTAACACTTTTGGTTTCCATGCACTAGGAATACAGTTTACAGTGGAAGAATTCATTTCTATGTCTTTTAGTTTATTAAACTAAATTATACCTGTTGTGGCCTTCTCTGTGCTAGATACCTTATCGTGGTAGGGAGGTTTGCGCGTCTCGATCACCTGGAAAGCTATGCTGGCGGGAATTTGTGTTTCTGGTAGGGTCACCCAAGTCAGACAGGTTGAAGGGTAGAGGCCAAACAAAGATATGCACGTCCTTTGGAGGGGACGCTAAGCTGGCAGTCCCGTGTACAGGGATTTTTAATCCCCTTGTACGATAAAGATCCCCATGTGCAGTTCGATAAACTATATGCAATAGACTATACGACTATAAACTATATGTTTATTATTATATTTTGTTGTTATACTGATGAGCATAAAATGCTCAAAGTTAATAAAGAATTGAATTGAATTGATAAGAGTAGGCGGAAACGCCGTTGCATGGACTCATCCTTCTTTCTGAACTATCTCTATTACTTTCGTTTCCGGTTCCTGTCGCCGCTTCTCTTCCTGTCGTATCTTTTGGTTTTTCTCCTTTGGTCTTTTGTCACAATATCGATGAAAGATTCTGGAAGTGACGTTAAAAACCATTGGGCCTTAACGTCCATCTGGCATTTGAATTCTTTTGACCCTAAGGCCATACATTGATTAAACTTGGTTCCCCTTGCCCAAAAATAACTACATAACAAAGCATTCAGCTCTACGCAATCTAATTTATAAGATTTTTGAAATTTTGTCAAAATCTCCCCATTTGGGCCCCCAAAGTGGCGGCCCTTGGGGACCCAGCCCCATCATTTGAACACATTTGAACCCCCTTCCCGAGGGATGCCTTCAACCAATTTTGGATAAATTGGTCCAGAAAGTTTGGACAAGAAGTCGAAGATGTGGTAAGTTGACATATTTGCTACAATGTTAAATTTTGACCCCGAAACGTGTAGCCTATTTATGATCCCAGGGTCACACCTTGGACAAACTTAGTTCCCAATGCTTTTGAGTTACTACATACTAAAGCATTAAGCTCTATGTCTTCTAGTGGATAAGAAGATTTTTGAAAATTTGTCAAATATCCCCCTTTAGGTCCTCTAGTGGCGCCCCCTGGGGGCGATCCCTTTCATTTGAAGGAAGACAGACGGACGGACGCCGGAGTTCGAAAGGGCGGGAATAAAAAGAGCATTTCACATTACTATTTTTGTTTCACAAGTAATCTGTGATAAAAACTTTGACAAAGATTTTTTAAAACAGTAACTTCTAATGTGCGGAATGACGATGACACTGTCATACATATTTCGGATCATTCTGAAAGCTATTTTAATGTTTTATTTGTTTTTATTAAAAGCTTAATGTCCCCTTCAACACATGTTAATGTCATTTCGATACAGTGTTTTCTTGTGACAGCCCTCACGCATGGAAATTGTACAGTGCTGTCTCACTGAAATATCACGCCACAGACACATTGACGCTTCACTCGTTACTTCATCCTGGCACCGATCCAACCAGTTCGTTTACCCAGAATGCTAAGTGCTCAGCAATGGGTAAGATCGGATCGAACACCCGCGACCTACTGCACCTAAAGCAGACACTTTCTAACGCGGTGGTACAGAGTAAATAATCATTTTCCCTTATTCGCAAGTAAAAATCCCAAAATATCGTAGTAAAAGAATTCCGGATTATTGTTATCATTATAAAAGGTTTCGACTGTCCGTTCTAAAGGTAAACGTGTTATTTCTGGTCAAATTAGCAACAATAATTTGGTTATCTTAGTGTTCAACTGAACATTGCAGACCCTAAGTCTAAAAATGTTAGTACCACCCTGCTTCTATTTTTCTTGAAGCATAAAGCATACCGATAAAAAAGTATGACAGCCAGACGAAACTGGTACCTTAACCTCGAAAACTGTTGGGTTTTTTTGCAAGTGGGTTGGTCGAGGTTTGTATGGGTGCTAGGGTGTTTGTGTCAGTTGTAAAGATTTATTTGGAAAAACAATATGTATAGTGAAAAAATTAATTTATTACAATCTTTGGAATATACAAAGTGTACGGACTGTCAAACTTCGCGTTTCAATAAACCAGTATAACTATAGACTTTCAAAGTTCGCACGAGAAGGGCGGGAACAGTTATTGACGCCGTTACAGCGGCTCACACGGGTG
>JAUMGZ010155415.1:5227-29090 GCA_032359645.1 Pododesmus macrochisma
GAAAAATATTCTGTATAAACTTATGTACTGTACACATCATGACTTGGGTAAGTATTATATTAAGTATGTCTTTAAATGGACAGGAGTAACAGTTACGTCCAGGTGATGTTTAATAGACACGAGTAACAGTTACGTCCAGGTGATGTTTAATGGACACAAGTAACAGTTTATAGTGATGTTTACGACTGGGAAAATACATGCTCACTGAATAGGCCATGCATAAAAAGTTGTTTCGTATTAACGTTCTAGTGTTCAATTTTTGTCATAGGAAATTTTAAAAGTACATAAAGAAAGAAAATAATAAAAAGTTAAAGGTTAATTTCATAGTAAAGACAGTGTAAAGTTTGAACTTTTGTCTTGTTTTGTTAGAAACAAATCCTGCCTATCATTGTACTGCAGGAACATATACAAAAAACAGTGTATATACATAAACATATATAATTAATTAAGTTTGCTTTGCCTAAGAAATCTGTTTGATTGATAATTAAGGTATACATTTTCCTTGTTGCTACCTGATTAATTACAGTATATACATGTTTAATCTTGCTGTGTTACGTTAAACACCTTGGATTACTTAGTCTGCCCTTCTTTAATCCTTTAATTCTTTATTAGAATAGAACATGTGCATAGATTTAATAAAAAAATATCTCAGCCATACCGGTAATCATTATAACCTCGAGACTTGGTTCTTTTTCTGTATAAGTGTTTATCGATCTGTTTGTTACCTATTGAGCACTTTAAGAACTCTGGGCTAAAATTAATTTCAAATTAAAATTTTAATCTTAACATTGCCTTTCTATAAATGTACGTGTGTGTCTAGCCATATAACAAAGATCAAGGAATGCATCAGTATGTTAAAGCTTAGTTTTTATGTTATAGATAATATATTAAACCACTTCTGGTAAAGCTCAAAATATTCCTAATACATGACTTAGTAATCCTCTAAATTAACTGTTACTGAAGTTTCTTATGGGAAATGGATTTAGTTTTTTTTTCTTGCTGTAATTGTTTTATTGCTATATTCCCATTAAATTGAATCGTCTTATTCTTAGGATGGTATGCATGCCTATCTCAGACCCGGGCATCACCTTATTGTTGGAATACATGACATGCATGTTATTTGTTAGCTTTCAGATATCCCAGTAGTACTTTGAAATAGTTGGAAGACTTTTTTTTATTTAATTTTTTTTTTCATTTTGAACAATTACAGTACATACATGTAGATACATAACAAGACAATATGCTAAACATGCCACATTGTAACACAGTACAACAATATGATAAGTAGTGATATAAAAATATAATGTATTTTAGAAACTGTGATGCACATTTCACTAATTGTATAAAAGCAATCATGTATGTTGAATAGTTTTGTGACCTGTGTATTGGTCATGTGAATGAATTGTGATTGTGATTTTTCTGCTAGTTGGAAGACATAGTGCACTTTTTTTATAATTGTCTATACCCTATTGAGTCCTGCCTTATACAGTCTCCTTACTTCCTTACCTATTTAAGATTCAATATCTAAGTCTAATTTGTGATTCTATCGTGACAGGGTCCAGTGTCCAGTTCTGATTTGACCACTCGTGAGAGAATTGATAGACCAATGGTGAAGGTGTTCCAGAGACATCCTGGCACACAGCTACCCGAAGGACAGGAGATAATCAGGGTAGGTAGCATTACATTAATTGTCAACAACTTTGTTAAAATTTTAGTATACTTTTTGCACGTTAATTTCTGTAAATATATTCTTCTATTATTTTTTATATTTACATCAAGTGTTAGTCAGTATGTATCTAGCGTACTCATGCTGGTTTAATTTTTATGTACGATACTTACATAAAAACGTTCTTATAACTCTGAATAAAAATTGTCTTTCACTAAATTTTTGTCGTCAATTTCAAAAATCTGTTCTCTCACTAATTTTTTTACAAATTACACTTTTGGTTCATATTTAGGGCGGTGACGATCTTCTCCAGTCATTGACGGCCACCAGTAGAAATATCGGTCTGTTAAAGCTGGCGAACATCAAGTTACGACAGGATATCCTTAGTAAGGGTACAGCGGCTTCTGTGGACTCCAGTATTATCCGTCTACGAAGAAGGAAAGCCGACCACAGATGGACCCTCGGTGCTGCGTTCTAGAGCCTCGTAAAGTTTTAGAGAAATATCCGATTCTCCATCGTTATTGTCAGCTGGAAAACGTACACATTTATAAAGTCGTTCATCTAGTCATGTGTATAAACATGTTACACTTAGTAATATTTATGCGATGGTCTGTTTTGGATTCTGTGCGACTTTATCGAAAAACGTTTTCATGTTAAGTTTTTGAACAACAAGTATTTTCAAGATGTCTTGATATATAGAACAGATGTTATTTGAATTGTAATCTTGTATCATCAAAGATTTCAAAATGATTATTTAAGTAATGTTTTAAAAAATTTACTTCATATTTCCAAAATACTTTTGAATGTTATGGATCGATGGTTGATGATCCACTAAGGTATATTTTGTACTTAAAGCTCTATAGCTAAAATTTCATGCTTTTTTACACGTTACCTATATCTTTCATGACACTTGTCTTGTTTGCGGCAAGACCATGTTATTTAGTCGCTTTCTAAGACACGACCCTCATAAAATCACTCGTGTTTACTAGTTTTCATAGTGAAACCATTGAATTTCATAGGATTTGAGGCATTGCATATTCTAAAGTTATTTTTTCTGTTGCGCTTGAGTGAAGTTCTAAGCTTGAGTTTTAACATCTACTTAACAGTTTTGTTTGTATTGCACATAGATATAATATCAAAGTATATTTTGGCTTAAATTTGCATAATTATTGAGAGTAATCAAATATGATGAAATACATGATGGTGCACAGTTGGTTAGCATTGCAATGCTCAATAAATAATTCACAAGGTTTTTTAGAAAGATCAAAGTGGAATATTGTTAAAGGTAATTTATAATGTTGGTGGTTCTAGATTATTTAGGATTCTAATCTGGTTTTAAAATGATTTGTTATCTAAAATTAACATATTTGTTTTAAATGAATCTTTATTTTATATTTTGATGTTAACATGTGAATGGAGAAGATCTGGTTATAAGTCAATATGTGCTTGTACTTTATATATTCACATTATTCATTGGATTATAAACAGATAAAACGCTGAAGACAAGATCTGAATTTTTTACTTGTATTTTATATGGTTGATCAGTATTAATTATTGTTGTTGTCATATTATTGTAAGATAATTTTTTTTATTATAAATCTACAAACCGTCCAATGACTAATGAGTCTTGCGTCCCATATTGTATCAGTATTATTGCACACAACGCTATATGTCGTTTTGTATCTAGTGTTTTGCTCAAGGTAAATTATAATCAAACTAAAGGCATTTAAAGACATTGATATTCGAACCCTTAAAATTGAATTGAGATCAAAACCTATAATTTCTACTTATCCCATTTTGCAATTTTTTTTCCTTTTCCAAAAATATTTTTGTAATTGAGCAAAATCTTATTGTTATATAAAACTATAAAATTAATTGTTAAGTAAAGATTACGATTTATGGTCATAGTTTAGTTCTACACGCCAGTTTAAGAATAGTACCACGGGTTCTAGTATCATTGTATATCTATATTACATAGACATATATTGTATAATTATACATGTTATCGTTCATTGTTTGAACGCTTGTTTGTTGTTTTTTGTTCATCACCATTTTTATATATTCATTATGTAAAAACTATACATTATCATAATGTACAACTTTTATTATAAATCTGCTGAGCTGATCTGTGATAATGTAAGTGGGAGTTATGTCCCTTGTTGGAAAGTCCTTGTAAGAATTACTCCCCTTGTTTATACTTTATTTAAATTCCTTCTTTTCATCTTATATTAATGTTGTGAAGTCTTTGAAGGAGGATACACTGTACTGGTTTAATATTATAAGAGTAGAAACCTCTCTTAACCAGACACAGAATAAAATTCGTGTTTAAGTGAAAGATCCATGTGATAATTTGTAGATCAAATGTTAGTGTGTTTTCTTTTGTTTCGTTCTACTCAGTACAAAATTAAAGTTTACGCTTCCATTTCTTCCTGCTGATTTATGTATCTATATATTATATACAAGATCTGTGATATGGAACTGGAAATTCTGCTGACTAAATTGTGCTGTGACCAATCCCTGTACTATTTTACCATGACTGTTGTTATCAAGGAATAATTTTCAGTTACACAATGTATGAAATTGACAATGATTGACATACAAACAAAGAAATGTACATTATTTAGTGTATGTTGCCGTCACTATGGAAGGCTTAATTTATGTACTTGCCACTTATATATTTATATATTATAGATATTTAAAATGCACACATAGTATCTTAATATAGTAATATCAAAACGATATAAACAGTTTAAATTAAGCCAGTGGATTGTGTGAAAATCTCAATCTGTTTTAAATTATTCTGTGGTAGAAAATAAAACAACAAACATTGAATTGTTTATAGACATATCAGATTGACCTAAATTATATTCTTCCATTTTCAGTCGTAGTTTTTGTACTTTTTTCAATTTCTATAAAAACTGTTTCAGTTTTCTATATTTTATTATTAAAAAGTGCAACTGTTATGCACTCTGTCTTTTAAATTCTTGGAGTGCATAAACTGCAAGCAAAGGCCCTGATACTTAAAAAAAGCTGTAAAATCTGTATACAATGGAGCACAATTTCAGCTAGTACAGTTTATAAATAAGGGAACAGTCTTTGCTATACTTGATCAGTGGCTATGGCACTTTAATTAAGATACTTTTATGGTTAAAACTTAAGTTTCTTATTGTTAAGAGATCATTTTGGTCATGTCATTACTTTTGGGATACACTTCAATCCCTCGTTTGTTGTTAAATGATTCAATATATCATTATATTGCACCGTATTGAAACATTAAAGAGTGCTAATAGGACCTGGCTGTCTGTGTGTTATTATTTTGACTATTTTTTTAATTTTCAATAAAATTTCTGGTCACTCCCAAAACTCTTACCCAGACAGCTGTCTTGGTTTGTCTCAGTGTGGCTATGTCCCTTTTCAGTTATAAACTTTTAAAACTACTGTAAAATGCTTATATTTGGCTGGGGTTTAATATTGGCTATATTCACAAATGTTCAATAATGTTCAAATTAAAACACCAGTGAAATATAGTAACTGATGTAGCAGTCGTGTATCATGACCCGAATTCGCAGGCAAGCGTAACAAGTATCTATTGATAGGCGTGAAGATCGCCTGCTGTACAACAATCAATACAAAACAAGAATATGTTTAAAACATATCATTACAGTTACCTATGCCTTTGTTATATTAAAGTATTAATATGCAGAGGACTAATAAGATTATTACATCGACCCATGTCAAACTTTTACCTTGTTACCTGGTTACTGCTGGCTAGCCAGAGTACTAAGTAACCGGTGCACTGCTAAAATTATACCTCTGAAAATTTTGTATAGCGAATTAATAGCACAGTGAAATAGTTCCAACACTGAGGCCGCGAAAGTTTGGCTCTGAGAAATAAAAGCATTTTACAGTAGTTATTTTGTGACATTCGATTGTTTGTTTGTTAATTGGGGTTTGGCGTCCCTTTAAGTTAACTCATGTAAAGGTCATATCGAGATGTTGTCTGCTTGTGACAGTGCGTACTTATGGCGACTTTAAAGTGCTGTCTAACTGAAATATCACGCTTTAGATACATTGACATGATACTTAGCAGGGAGCGAGAAGTTTACCTAATTTTAAATTCTTAGGTTTTGACCATACCGGGATTCCATCCCACGACCTTGAATTCTATCACAAGCCTACCAGCGTGAAGTGAGCACCAGGCCACTGCGCTGGTCTTTGCAACATTTGAAATACAAGTTATTATTGCAATTATGTCAAAATCTTAAATTGGCTTGGGTAATAGTGTTAATGAGAAATGATTTCTGTTGGAAGAAAAAATTCAGCTTGTGGAAATCAACATTCTTATATTATTAGCTATATAGGTTTAGACAGGTGATATGGGCTGATATATCCTGTCCGAGTTTTATATTTAACGAGTCGACTCACACAACCAGGGGTATATATATTCTTTTTCTCACACCTTCACATTGTTATCATGGCAATAACAAAGCATTGATTGTATGATTTACTAGAAAATCCATGAATTTATTTCTTTAACGTCATATCATTGTAACGTGAAGTCATAATCAAGCCTAAGCCAATCAGAACAGAATGGATGTGTGCCATGCAGCCAGTCAAAACAGCTTAAGGTTATATGTAACGTGTTGCATATCATACAATTATGTAATGGCTTTATGCAATTGAATAACAGTATAATCATATGATACAGAGAAATCTCACCCAAGGACCCAGGTTAGATATCTCAATCTTACACAACGAGGGGTAATAGATTCTTTTTCTCACACCTTCAACATTGTCATCATGGCGATAACAAAGCGTTGCTTGTATTCTTTTCCAGAAAATCTGATGAATATTTGTCTTTGATCTGCTGTTGTGATGTCATATTGATTACTGAAATGAAGTCATGTTCATTGTTTTTACGACATATCATTGTCTATTTTAGCAGCACACGCTCATCTTACCCTAAGGTGGGATGAAGATATCTTATAAAGGTTAAAACACGGGAAAACTCTATCACAGGTGTGAGAAATATATATAAGCTTGTTGGTAATCCTGTCCCATCCCACTCTCTGGTAGAATACCCAGATGAGCCCAGACCTCACTGGTGAAAACCAAGAGTTATAACAACTGTACTATGTGAACACTTTTCCAATCTATTCTCATGTCTATGTCATATTGAGATGGTGACTGCTTGTGACAAGTATGCATTGATGGTGACTTTATGGTGTCGTCTCACTGAAGTTTCACGTTGCAGACACATTGTCATGACTCTTCACTCGGTCACATTATCCTGACAATGAATTAAACAGTCCTTCTCCAACCCAGAAATACTGGCCACTTCGCAGGGAGCAAGATTACATTATTTTAATGTCTTTGGTCTGACACAGCCATGATTCCAACCCTTGCCTACCAGATCACAAAGTGAAAGCTCTACCTACCCAGTGCATGCTACCTTATCGCAAAGGGAGCTTTCCCTTAGCTTGAAAGCTATTCTCACTTTTAAATGTTTCTTTTTCATTTTGTCATTCTGAAATGAGACAGTAAACCCTATTTAAACAAGCACGTACAAATCAACAAGATACACATTTCATTGATGACGGAAAATAAATGGTTTTTAACTTCATATATTGTTATCGGGGTGCACATATTTCAAGATGCCAACCACTTTTTCACTGCTCACTCTTTTTTTTAGAACTTGTCCATTCATTATTCATTTTTTTAATGGTTATTCATTGATGACAGTGGTATCACAGCTTGGCCTAGATTCAGGAAAGAAATTGTAATACACAAATAATTGTTCTACTCTTACATGTATATATTTCATATAATAATTTATCAGCGGTCCCTTTTAAAAGACTGTATTTACAACATATGAGTTTTCCTATTCTATCGTTGCTACAATCCTGCTAAAAGGTTGGAATTTTCCAAGAAATATTTTCCTTCTAAACACAAGCAAAAATCAACAGCTTTCAATTATGAGTTTTCCCACTATCTCATTGCTAAAATCCTGCCACAAGGTTGGAATATTCTCCAAACAATATTTTCCTCCAAAACACAAGAAAAAATCAACACCTTACAATTGTTTAGATGATTTTATTTGCTTCACAAACTTATTCTCACCCAGTGATAAATACTGACATATACAGATAACGTCTGATAATAAATCAGACCATTGTTTAGTTTAACATACAATGTCACGCTGTGGTCTGGTCGGATGAATTCTCAGTACATAATATAGTGTCAGATTGTGCTAAAATTGCTCGGATACAAAAAAAATTGGGTCTGAAATATTTTGAACTGTGTTTCTGTTATCAATTTTTCACATATTTGGCTTGAAGTATTACAAACTGTATTTCTAATACTCTATGTAATCAATTTTTCACATTTTGGATCAGAAATATTTGAAACTGTGTTTCTACATAATAAATTTTTACCACTGGCGACCTCTATTGGGCATATCCAGTTACTAAAATATATACTAAATATCAGGAATGATAACTCCACGTTACTATGATATCGGTGAAACAAGAACAATAACTCTACATAGCCCTGATACAAGAATAAACCAGGCAGTACATGACTAGTTATAACCAATGTTATTATAACATTTTGTGTCCAAAGTTGGATAACAAGAATGTTGTAGGTATACACTGATCTGCTGACTGAAAACGTCAAATTTGCTCTATCAAGACAAAGTTCCGATTAAGTGAAACCATTTCTAACTTACTAACATAAGATGTGATTTTTCTATATATTAAGCTTTAAAAATCTGAAAAATTGCTGTAAAAAAAGTCTAACATGCTGTAAAAATTAGACAAAATTATGATGGATGAATTCTAACATAAACACCACTTAGAAATGAATATTAAGAATATTTAAAAAGTAAATTTGGGAATTTTTTTTATAATGAAATAATGAAAATACATAACAAAAGTTTGTGCATCATATGATTTCTTATAAACATGCATAATAAAAAATACACATCCACAATACATTGAATGACAACTAACACAGACTCTGTATGTAGTATGTAGTGCCACAAAGATAAGATGGCCAAGTGGCCTTGAACCCATGGAAATCCAGTACCATATTTAGACAGGTGTGTTCAATTTTATACTAACTTGTATAAATAATGTCCAAATATATGTATAGCTCATAATTATCTAAATACAAACTTATTCAAGGTCACTCAGTTTCCTTATTCAAGGTCACTAGATACCCTATACAAAGTCCCCTTAAAATCTAATTCAAGGTCAATAGATACCTTATACAAGGTCACATTCAAATCTTATTCAAGGTCACTCAGATACTTATACAAGGTCACACTACAATCTTATTCAAGGTCACTCAGCTTCCTAATACAAGGTCACACTACAATCTTATTCAAGGTCACTCAGACACTAGTACAAGGTCACATTACATTGCTCTTTCCTATGGTTAATCTTAGTATGATTTCTAATAGTTCTCATGATTAAGTTATTTTGTAGGTACGTAAAGTTAGTTTACATTCTGTTTAAAAACGCTGGTATTCAGAAGTATAATACATATATTAAGTTAATTATATTAATAATAAGTTCAGTTACCAAGCAACTTCTCAAATCACTGCCAGGGGAGACAACTGAGAGATCCTCTTGCTATATACATTATTTTTTAAATTAGGAACAAATTCAAATACAATAATTTCATGTAGTCTTTTTATTGCATCAAGGTGACAAGACTAATATTATACCTTATGATATACTATAGTTCAAAGTGCACCAAATTGAAATTAAAACCGTGCTCAATATTTAAAAAAAAAACTTTTTATACATCAGCATTAACTTTTTGAATATATTTTGCCTTTTGGGTCTGTTAATTATTCTAAAACATACTTGATATTGTAAGAGTGACTGGTCATACAGTTATTTTCCTAGTTCAAAATCCATAAAAACTGTTAAGTGTTCTATTTCTTAAAGCTAAGCTTTAAAATGATTAAATGCCAACACTTGTTACTTTAAGTTGAAATAAGAAAAATATTCAAAAATGGAAAATGGAGATTTAAAACTAGGAAAATGAATGCTGATGTGCAAATTAATAACTGCTACAATTATTTACTGCTAACACCCTACTGGAAGTAAGCAATTGGTGTTATCTTTATGTTGAGAAATTTGTTAGTTATCGTGAACATAGTAAATATAACCTTAAACACACAGGAATGGTTAATCTTTGTATTATATCATTAGTTGTGTTTGATAGTTTAAGTGAAATCTTCACCTCTATTTCAAAACATTGAAAACAAAAATACCTACTGCCAACGTGTGAGTAAAACACAAACAAATTCTTCTATTAATCATGAATCAACAATATAAAGATGTACATGTTATTTAAATCTCTATATTTTACACACCTTATGCACAAAATCAACATTTCACAACATTGCTAAGAATACATGTCATGTTGTAATTTACACTGATGGTATGAAAAAAATGTTTTTATACAAAACTGAAATTTGTGGTGAACAGCTAACAATTTGATAAAAAATCCTAATCGCCCATGTACTGTAAGTTCAAAACTTCCACAGTAAAACGCCTTTATTTCATGAACATATTTGAAAAGTAACAAAACATATGTTTTCTACTTAGTACATAAGATGTAGAGTTGAATGCATAAGTTTTTAAAATTGCTAATCTTTAATCACTTATAAATGTGCCGACACACATTGTACACATAGAACAAGAATGTGGGCTATTTGAAATACACATGTTATGATTATTCACATGTTCACATCATAGGATACTTGGTTACACATGTGTTACACATCACACACACATACTTACACATACTAACTAGGATCACATTTTACTATTTATAATAATAATAACACACAAAGTTTCACCACTATAGCAATAATATAAATAATAACAATATCTTTTATATATCTACATGTACATAGCTTGACTTCAGGGTGTCAGAAAAATGACACGCCCATATAAAGTGTGTCCCATCCACTGAAATATGACACACCAACATGTTTTTTGTCCTATTTTCATTCACATGACACATCAACATGTAGTATGTCACATGTACAGAAATATGACATGCCCACATGTCTAATTAAATGGGAGATAAAAATAATTTTTATATTACAACAATCGTTAAAATATTTCACATTTACACCAACAAAGCACTTTTACAGAAAGAATTAATCGCTCGCGATGGTTAAAGGATTGTTACACTTAGTTAACGAGATGATACTAATGCATGCTTAACACAAAGATTTAGAACTGAAGATGAAAGTTAATTCTTGACTATTTCTTATAGTGCAAGAGCAGATTTCAATGCTTTAGAGTTTGACAACAAATTACTATAATGAGACTTTCTTAGCATGGACTTTTTGAGAAATTTAGAATTGTTCAAATACATTTGTTGTTAAAAACTATATCAGGATTTTTTCCAATTTATTCATTCATAATCCATGAATTGTACAATAATTAAGCCCACCATAAAAGAGTTGCTCCAACACTATTAACCTTCCATTAAGTTATATTGTTTTAATGATACTTTCTGAGCAGTTGTAGTTACACTGGTTATAATAATTTTAGAGGGAAAACAAGCTACAAACAATTGTTTCGATGTTAAGTTCACTAACTACTAGTCACAAAATAATGTCTCTTAACAGATTATGACAAAACAATATATGCTGTACATTACATAACAGCCAATAGATTGTATGTTTCTATAATACATTCCATATAAACCTTCATATCTAACCAACCCCGTCCCTTTGTATTTTAATATTAGTTAACTTGACATGGAACTAATTCTGAACAATCAATCACATATTAACAGTATAAGCCAGAAAACTATAAAGACTAGTGCTAACATAGGGCCCCTAATTACTATAGTTTTACCATATCACAAAATCTTATTGCACAAGAAATATTTACATCAGCAAAATAATATAGAAATCTTACGAACTGCAACAAAACAGTCTCAATTAGTCCCAGCATAATTCGATCTTCTAAGGAACCCTTGCATAATAGCAGTCTCAAATGATAATAAAACTCATAGTACATATATTGTGGGAACTCATACAATCACTCTTAGCATAAGCAAACTTTACAAATTGAACCACTCTAAACGCTCAGTCCTATAATGACCACACAATTCAATCTCTAGGATCTACTAAAACAAGACTACTCCAACAATGCTGTGACAAGGGTCCTATCATTTATTGTACATTTAATTTAGTATTTTTCTTATTGTATCTGTATTTAACAGTCTGATAAGAATTCAAAGCTCAAATGACAGGTATTTTGTTATTTCATGGTGCAATTCATTGTTTTGAAAGAGCCTTAATGTGACATTAGAGGTCAATGGATAAAAAATACATCATGCTTAACAAGAAATGAAATTGGTCCCTACACAATGAAGACCATTTCAACATCTTCAAACTTTTTTTTGTAGAAAAATGACATCTTGAACATCTATGACCCTTGCGAAGCACTTTTAAAATTTATCAACATTTTGTTTTCGTAAATAACATATAAACAAAACGACTATTTTCAATAAACTGCTTTCTCAAACAAATAGAGAACAATTTTAATGCACATTTTCTTTATATCAAGAAGTTGATCGACAGTCAAAACTATCTAGAACATTTTTAAAGAATGAGCATTTTTCTGATCTATAAGTACGGTAATAGCATTGAAAGATATATAACATGTTCTAATGATAAAAACTTTAAGTTGATGAAGGACTAAAACCTCAATTTTCTTTGTTGGAATCCAGTAAAAAAAATGTACTACATATATATACACAAAATAAAGATGGTTACTAGAAAGTCGTACATGTATATGTTATATTGAGAAAAATTATATTGGAAAATATCATTTAATTTACATAATGATAGCTTTTACACCATAATTTTATTATCTACACTGCAGTCACTCAAATTCACATTTGTCCATTTAAACATCACAATACGTACATGATTTAAACTTTTGAAAAATGCCCGAAAGAAGTTATGAAATTTTCTCAAAATATTTTATAGAAATCTTTTCTAATCACTTAAAACTTATGAAAGACTAAACATTTATGTTTTTTAATTCACACTTTCGCATCTTGAAATCACTTCTTTCACATGCTCCACATTTTCAACAAACTTGTAAAAATCATTAAAGACATTTTAATATAAGTAAATACCTTGTATGCCGAGCATTAAACATAAAGTGTTTTTGCAAAAGAAAATTACACTTTAAATTGTGAAGAAATTTGACTTTTATCGCATACAATCTATTAACTGTTTATTTCATAAAATTTAACATTCTTTTTTTATAGTTGATAAGAAAAGCTGGTATATTATTTTAGTCATTGTTTAGTAGTAAATTCTCCAAGTAAAGACGTACTGCATCAACTTTTGTCTTACAAATGCCATATAATATATCATATCAATTATACAGAGTTGTCAAGAAGTCCCCATAAATATCATCTTAATCAAAGAGTGTACACTGACCCTGCAGTGGTCAAACTAAAATATCACTTTAAACAAACATTCTTGCACGTAATCTCATCACAATCTTCTGTGTCACATTGTCAGTGTCTGCACGGCAGTAATAGGATGATGATAGGATGTGCCGTACACACACCGAGAATTCACATGCAAGTCACGTCCCTAATACTCAATCAAGTTCACATATAATTGTATCTCACTAACTCCTGATCATGTCAAAGTATCGACCATCCACAAAAATACTCTGTTTCTCCGATTATTACTGAGACTAAGAGGCATTGTTAACAATGCAAAAAACCGCTAATCTTGTTTTCCAAAACTTAATAGTAAGTAAATTCTGATTCACAATAAAGGTACTCTTACTGGTTCTACTAAATCAAACAGCAAAACAAGACCTTTATGCAGTGGTAAATTCATGTGTTTTGAAAGGAGAAAGCAACTTGCAAATATTCTGTTTTGGAGTAGCTTTTATCAAGCTATTATTTAAATAAACAAATAAGTGTTTTTGTGTAGTTTTCCTGTTAATTAATATGTTATCAAAATCTGTCCATCTCAAACACAAAACGCATGTATTAGGTTACTCAAAAAATTGCATATTCTTATGGATTAAATTTTTATGTGCTAAACAGGAGTTGTTTTCAAACTTGCATGCTTTTGTTTTTAATATATATCTTAAAATACATGAAAACGATTATGGTCAAACATTTCTCACAATGCAGTTTGGGAGAAACAGAGTTTTTTTTTAAGATGGCCATAATTTACAAGAGTTAATATTCTTAATGCACTCATTCAAAATGTCACTATATATAAAACATCAGTTCAGATCACATAGGCCAGACATTTGTTTCTTCTTCATAACAACTGACATTCATCAGTCTTTTCAACCATCTTTATATCAACTATTTATCATAACACGTTTTCTATCTATTAAAATCCTACATTCAATAAATTACTAACCATATGGTGAAGACAATACCAAACTTAACTTATTCTCCCCTGGATTTTGACAGTAGACCGTGCAATTCATTGTTTTGGAAGAGTCTTAAAGTGGCTTTAGGGTTGAAAACAAGTCACACCTGACTCATTCTCCCCTGGATTTTGACAGAAGACTGTGCCATTCTTTGTTTTGGAAGAGTCTAAATGTGACTTTAGGGTTGAAAATAAGTCACACCTGACTCATTCTCCCCTGGATTTTGACAGAAGACTGTGCCATTCTTTGTTTTAGAAGAGTCTAAATGTGACTTTAGGGGTCAATGGGTTCACCTGATCAGCCATTTTTTGCCATGTTATAAAGAAGAAACAATAAATTACTGTAAAACACTGGTCTTACACTATTGGTTTTATATCCAGTGACATTGAGAGAGATGCATAAAGAAAATTAGCGTACAAACGCATAAAGAAGATAACGATGACATGATCTTGCTGTTCTCGCCTCCATGGAATGGATAATAATTACTGTACAGTATATATATTATATATCTACAGATTTTGTATTGTCTGCGTAATTAACATGCACATCCCTCCTTCTGTGGGGGCTGGTCTGTGTTGATGGCGTTCCTGGGTGTGGCAGGTTTATGTTGCACGCCCGATTCTGCTGCATTGAGGTCCAAACTGAAAGTACGGTGTAGAAAGAAGTTTACATTAGAGAGTGACGGTGGAGAAAATAACAACAGACTTAAGTATGATTACACATAAAAAAATAATCAATACCAAAAATAATGACTCTATGACGTAGGGTTATTAGGTAGCGTAGTGATTAAGACGTTCGCTTCTCACCAATTAGGACCGGGTTAGACATGCGTTGTCGTAGGTGGGATGGTACAGGATTGCCAACTTGAACACATGGGTTCCACTGTAAGTATCAACTCTCCCTACCATTCATGTCAACAAGGGAGGTTTCAACATAAGTTGTAATAACTTGTGATTCAATCGTTTTAAAATAAATTCAGTTTAAACTAACTAACCAAGGCATCTAGATAATCTTAAAGCATCTACAGCTGGTTTTTCTCTTAACAGATTTAAAAGAACAACCATGTTCATTTTTACTATATAGTGTTTCTATAGGAGTGTAAGCTATTGTATTGCCTTTACAAATTTATCAACAGCAAAATAATTTCATGTGTCTTAAATGACAAATTATGTCATGCATAGCTCAAAAAGCATTTAAAATATTCAAAACTATTTCAAATTCATTAGAAGTTCATACCTTCCATCCTGAATATTCTGGTATATTTTCTTAGCTGTATCCAGGAATGCGTCTTCTACATTTTCTCCCCTGAAAATAAAACACATCAACTTTTAATCATCTGGTAAATTTACTAATTAGTGGCAACTTGTACCACTTGATGGATGAAACCCCGGGTATTTTGGTTGTTACATGGGTATTTATAGCACCTGACTACAGTGCTGATGTGTCCAATGTTAAAAACAAAATGTCTAGCTTCAAACTGTATCACTCTTCTTTTTTACAAAAGGTAAGAAGCTCTCAAAAACTTTTTTTTGATTTTAACAACCAGTTTGCAGTAGTAATGACTGAACTATTTAAAGTTTAAAATTGTTTTTGATTTCCTAATCGTTGATTATCCATTCATTGGTTAAAACTGGTTATATATGTTGAAGTTACTGACTAACCTTAATATAAATTCATTACAGAAAATGTTCTAGTATCATCCACCAACACATATTGCTCTAGCCTAAACATTTTCGGCATCAAGTCACTAACACTGTGTAATTACTTCGATCGTTAGAGATTACACAGATTGCAATCTGGATATAAGTTCTACTGAATACAACTAATATTCTGTAATCGCACGAAAATTACACTTACGTTTTGGCACTGCACTCTAAGAACATTAAACCTGAAACGAGACATGAAAATGTTTTTAATTCCCACATTGGTTTCAAAACTACATTTGATATTTGGTTGTCTTCATGATTTTAGGACATTTATAGGTCGTTGGGGTCGTTATCAAATGCTTTAAATCAACGAGATGATAAGAATATATTTGTTTACTACAGAGTTGCCTTAAAAGAATATCTCAATTATGTGAAAATTCTAATCATTTTTATATTTCTATGAAAGGGACCTTTAAAACATGACAGAACACGAGCAAAGTGGAGACAACTCCAAGCAAAATGTTAGGTTAGTTACTAAAGAATGCACTTATTAGACAGAAATGTAGTTAATCATGTATTAAAATGTACCTGAAAATAAGTTTGATTGAAACAAAAATAATTACATTACTTAAATCATAATGTTCTTCCATCACCTGTGAATTACTGTTCATAGCAATGCTGACAAGAATGTGGGTCTACAAATGTTCTTCTAAAAGCAAAGTAATGTTTATAACATTGATTCACATCGATACAGTAAATCTTACACCGACTCCATATCAACCAGTCTGTTTGTGTGTAAGAAACACTGCCAACACTATAGACCCTGTTCATGATTAAAAAATTTTTTGATTTCTTTTAACTGAATTGTTCCTTTTTTTAAACACATTGGTTGAAAACTTGATAGAACATTAAGAATTCATAACTAGAGCTTTCCACCTTGAGATGTTTATGTTAAAGAAGAAAGATTTATAAGTCATCTTTACTTACCATTTTCATCTGCAAACTGCTTTGCCTCTTCATACGTGACATCTCTTTGTGCTTCTAAATCAGACTTATTTCCAATCAAAAATATAACCTAAAAACGAAAAACATTTATCATTTGTTGAATTGTATTAAATATAATTTCAAAAACAAAATCACACCCTGATGATTAATCATTTTAGGAAGATTACTTAATAAAATTAAGAAAGCTATTGTTTTAATTAATACACATATATCAAACACCATAGAAATTTATTTATTTTTTATATAGATAATAATTGAAGCCAATGAAGGTTAACGTTTCAACTATGTTAAAAAGAATGCAAAATTTAGGTTCATATAAAAGGTTTTTTTAGAAGAAAATGTCACCACAAACAAAACGTTTTACCTTGAAACTCAAAATTCACACAATACTTACTGTATTTGGGTTTGTTAAGTTCCTGGCATCCGTTAACCAGCTACTTAAATGATTATATGTACTACGTCTGAAATACAAAACAACATCACCATTATTTAAGATCTGTACATTTGTGCTACTCTTTTTACTTTATATAACAGTGGAGTCTCTCGTGAAACCATGTTTTATTTTGTCATTGTAAAGGTAGGTGTCACTGTATGCAGCAACTCAAGCAATAAATAACAACATAAGAGTGAACTTTTATCCATTTTAAACTATAAATTTTAAAATTTTAAATTATTATATTTATTTTATTTCAAAGTTTTCAGTATTGCAATTTTTTGCTCAACATTATCGTATTCTTTTATGAAGTACTAAAGATTTATCATAATGATTTTACATGACAACAACAAAATTATAGGTCATTATACAAGTTTTATTATTCATAGAAGTGTAAAACACTCAATAAATATATCTTGTGAAGTCAATCATTTCTAACTGCAAAATTATTGAGTTCATATATATATATAAGAAGCCTTATATCTATACATAGGATCTTTAACCACACGTCAGAGTCAAAAGATAACATATCTATTACATAATTAATGTTGATCAGTAAACAAAAGGTAACCTTGTTATATCGTAAACCATAAGAGCTCCAGCGGCTCCTCTGTAATAACTCCGCGTCACAGCACGGAATCTCTCCTGACCCGCCGTGTCCCAGATCTGTAACTTTATCTTCTGTCCCGATACTTCTATAATTCTGCAAAACAGAAAATAAGTCATGAAAGATATGTAGTGAATATGTATACCCTTTAAATCTCTAACTTTATCATTTGTTTAGGTCATATTGAGACGGTATCTGCTTGTGACAGTGCTCAATGATGACAACTTTATTGTGCTGTCTCACTGAAATATCACACCGCAGACACATTGACATGGTACTTCACTCAGTCACATTATCTCAACACTGATTCTCCTACCTAGAAATGCTGAGCGCTCAGCAAGAAGGCAATAAGATTACGGTACCTAATTTTAATGTCTTAGGTTTGACAGGGACTGTGATCAAAGCCCTGCTTATCGGAACATAAGAGAACTTTCTACCACTGAGCCAGTAATGAATAATTTGTTATATCATGTAAATTACCCATCTTCATTGTTGTTATGTGACCATTTTGTCGAAAGAAGCACCTAGAGTAATCCCTTATATTATCCCATATTTACCTGGTTCCAAATTCGACTCCTATAGTGTGTGGACAATCAGCCATAACTGTAAAATACAAAAGTAGCACATATATATCTCAAGTTTGTATAACATGAACTTGATCCCAACTAGGTACCGGAATTTGACTTTAATATATTATTTACTTTGTTCCTTTGTAAATCTGAAACGCGGCCGTGTCACTCTAGTTACAATAGTAGAACTTTCAAGGATGTTGATATTGTATCAAATATAAGTATTACATTTAATTGTCAATTGAATTAATATTATATACATATATAATGCCCAATTTTAATGGTATGTGAATGTAATTCTAGGATTGTAACTGTTACCTGGGCTCAAGAATTTCACAGATTTGTTACATATCACAGTCATCACCCCTAACCTTTTCAAGTACATATTCTAGCCCTAACAAGCAAAGTTAAATATTTTACTATACAAAACATAGCAGAATTTTAAAAAAATTAATAGCTCGAACCAGATTTTAATAGTCGTTGGCATCGGACTAGTGCTTAATGTCGCAGACTGATATCATAATCAATCATCATTAGTTTGATTTCTTTTTTTTAATCACAATTGAATTAAATTTATAGTATAATTTTGTTTAGTCTTGGTACTTACATTTCTTCTCTGTAAATTGATGTAGTAGACACGACTTCCCCACCCCCATGTCACCTATAATGATGTATTTGAATATATACGAGTAATTGTACGGCCCAGCTGCCATGATTCTTGGTTATCTGAAAAACAAAATAACACAGTTATTATTACATGTATGCACATTTAAACATGCAAATCAGGTAGGGAATAAAAAAACCGGAGACACATTTCCACCTTATCTGAAATAGCAGCAAATAATCTATGTGTGACATTTCTTATAACTATCAGTATCTACTCTTTTTTAACTGGGTCCAGGGTCCGACAGATTGGGAATTTTCATGCATAAAATGGCCAAATTGGGAAAATGTTAGTTGGAAAAGAACACAATAAATTATGTACAGAAGTTCAATTCATGTTGTAATCTTGTATTTATTTTCATTATATAATACCACATGGCCATGTATTTAAACATTAAAATTTGCTATGATCCAATCTTACACTTTGTTACATTTCACTTGTTTGAGTTGTTTCATGACATTTCACAAACATAATTTTCTTTTTCTCCATCAAATTACATCAATGAAATTCTTTTTCTCCATCCAATTACATCAATGAAATTGTGAATTTTTGGTGTTGAAATTGTGATTTTTTATATTATTTTGGCACTGTTTACCAGACCCAAAAATAGTCTAGGAAAATCCCCGAGTGTTAATCGCTATGGATCACAATAACCATACTTCAATAGTATAACTTGAATGAAAACTTGTGATTTCAAAATATATAATTGTCTTTGGTGAAAGATTTTTCTATGAGTTATGTATTAGGAAAGCAAAAGTAACTTGTGATCATGTATCGCCATCGCAAGCCATGCATATTTTGTATGCACACAAGCAGAAATCGCCTAATATTCCACAAGACCAGTGAAACATCCAATTTTTCAGAGTTTATAGTAATCATATAAATGTATGTGCATCTTGTCATATCATTAAAATGTCAAATCTTCATTGTTGTTATGAACCTTTCATCTGGTCAAGAAAATGCAGAGTAATCGGATAGACACACATCTGTCATTGTGGATACTGTACAGTACCATTTGGACAGGGAGATATAGTAAGTTCAGACTTTCTACTAATTTTAAACAAAGGTCATCTTAAACACACAGAGAACATAACCTTCTGAAATTGAAAATGACATTCTCCATAGCCATATACTTAGTCGGAAACTTTTATGACAGGGAGGAGTGTCAGTGTTCTCCCAAGGATTTTTTTATAGCGCCATATATAGTAGTTGAAAAGTTTTGAAAATGTAGCGCTATTCATTTTATGCAATCCTGCAACCTATGTAGCGTGTCGCGCATGTGAAATTACATGAACATGGTATTTTACATGTATTTTTTTTTAATGTCAGTGTTTACTTGTTTGAATTATTGAATAAATAATTCATATAAATGCAGTCAATAAAAATTTATTCAAACTTCATATATACCTATAAAACAATTTAATATTGGGTTTTATTTATGTTTTTAAGCATAAGTTTATATTTTATTTTAACTATTTTAATAAATCAGTTTATAAAAATATAATCTTGTTTCTTTTCTAATTTTTTTTTTATTTCCTCAATACTATTTTCAAGATATGAGATATTAAACTTTCAGGAACAAGCAGATTTCTTACATTAGTTTTCAATATTTGCACCTAGAATTCAAGAAAGAAAAATCAGTAATACCGGTAACTTCCATAGCATTGATCTGTTGGACAGGGAACCTTTAGGGAGCCTCTTGAAATATGTAAGAGTGAGCTCCCCTACATTTCATCGCACAGCCTTTGAACACGTGAAGAAGAGAATACACTGAATCCTACGACTCTATTTTGGTGCGACAAAGACTTATGATTACACAGTTTTATTTTTTTATGACTGTAAGCACGGAATGCATTGAATCTATGATCTATGATTATTTAGTTATCTTGAAAGACTATTGATCCGTTGTCCTTTGCATCACGACTTTTGCGACAGTTTTGTCCCGACTTTTTTCATTTTATGTTGAGTTTTCTTTTGAAAATCTATAAACAACGATCTAAAACAATTTTTCCCGATGTTTAGATAATCTGGATTTCATACTATTGCTTCCAGGTTGTTTTCTAAAACTGTTGAGACTATCGCGCGAACTTGGCACTTGTTTTACCTGACCTTGATAAGTGTTGATCTAAGGTCAATGTATCACGCAGCACGATGTTAATCAAGCAATCGATGGGCTTTGGGTTGTTACCTAATTATTAACACAGATAATTAATGATGTCCTAACGACTACAATGTTAGATTGTACTGTGGACTATCAGTGTTTAACCATGCCTGCTAACACATGCCATAGTCGCGTTGCAGCACAGGTAAATGACAGACAATTTCAAGTACAACGGTTACGTAGAAGAGATTAATTAAAGCACAGTTGTCCAGAAATATAGCGTAGCGGTAAATTAGAATAGCACTACGGGCAATAATTATAGCGTAGCAGGTCCGCGAGGATGTTAGGGCCTGGGAGAACACTGGAGTGTAATGATGTCTGATTGATGTTTTATGAACTAGTGTCAGTACTAGTCTATTTCGGCACTTCCGTTCAAACAGATGATGTCAGCATCGTTTATGGTAAACACAGAATCTGGTTGGTTCAACACCCACGACCTGTTTCCTGTGCTTCTAATACATTCTTTCAGAACTGACCACACATGTTTATGTACATACTGCTTCGCATTGAGGATGACAAAAAATTCATGCGATACCCGTTTTGAAAAAACTCTCCGGGATCAAGCAACCTATAGCTACCTTAATTTACAAGATACGTTTTAGTAGGTATAAAATTTGTTCATTGAATATGAACGTATAAAAAAACCAAGACAAAATTAGATGAACTAAGAATAAGAATGACACTTTACTGGCCATGTCAGACCCAATGATGTCAGGAGCTATGACTCAACGGGACACTGAAAATATAAAGCTGAACAACAAATGCATGTCTCGACTGGACACAGTCCCTGTACAAAATCTTGTTCTATAATTCTTAAAACAAAAATCTGACATTGTGGATCTATTGCATCGATGTGAGGTGTCGATCCCAAGTTAAGCAATGACAGCACCTCGAAAATAGAGGCGAGTCAGGTGATAACATAAACGTAAACAACCACAGTCACCACATTCCAGACTCAAAAAATTAGGTTCCGGGTCGCTTTCTGGAACAATTAAATCGATGGTTTCCCGAAGGAAGAAGTAATTGACCCATAACCGTAGACTTTTCGGCAATTAAGTGTTTAAGATGAGTCTATGCACCTGATTCCTGTCTGCTTATGTTAAATTGCATCTGATTCAGCAGCAAGATGGCGGATAATGACGAATATACTAGCGCCGCCTTCCGTCGGCAGAGCAGGGTACGTAACCATGATGGGTTTTATTATAGACTTGTAATAGCCCACCATGTCATTGGAGTTAAGGAGATACGTATAAGATAAGATTCGTTATTTCCAATAAAGGTACCACAAGGGGAAAAATGATAAAATACATTTAGAGAAAAACAGATAAGACTTGCAGAAAGACAATACATGCACAGGTAACATTTGAATAAATAAAAAAGTTTGTTTGTTTTGAAATCCTTTATACACATGGACATCTTCTGTTCTAAAATTTGTTGACAGCTGATAACAATTTCAAAGCCCAAATTTTGTTTGAAAGTCTCACATACGTATTTAGTCTTCCTCTCATGTAATTTTGTAAATGTATATACAATTCTTTTTTTTACGTAATTTCGCTACATTTAGACATCCACTTGGGTTTACAATAATAATCATATATCTTTAAACATGTGTATCCTGTCAATTTTCAAAGGTATAATTCTGCAGTCATAAAACTTTTGTTTACAAATTTTTTTGTCGTGGAATGTATTATGACATTAGTTGTGGATGGAAAAGACGTCCATATCTAATTTAATAATAAGAAGAGAAACTGACAGATGATTTCACTATTTTATTCAGTTTGTTATTAAATTGTTTGTTTAATAGGGTTTACAATACATCGAACTATCGGTGTATTGCAATAGTTTTCTTTTCAATATAGTACTATTGCATAGCAAGAACAAGGATGAACCCATGCAACGGCGTTTCCGCATTCTCTCCTATCGAACTTTACACGTGGATCTTTTATCGTGCTAGGGGGTTAAAATATATGTACACAGGTTCGCTAGCTTAGCGCCCCCGAAGGACGTGCCGTCTGTCATTACCTTTCAACCCTTCAAGAAACACAAGTTTCTCAAAGCATTGCAATATTCCTAAGATTGGGTGTACACTGGAGAAAGTTTTTATTTATACGGCACAGCGAAATAATTTTAAAATGTATCGAGTCATTCACGTATATATGTGAACCATTTATTCATAATGCAAACACAATATCCATTAAGACTTGCGCGCAGTAGAAAGATACGGAAGTAGAAATACAGATATATTTGTTTTATTTATTGCGAATTGCGAATGTCACTATAAGCTAAATCAAACAAATTTAACTGTACAGTCAAACCTGTCTATAACGACCACCCAAGAGACTAATTGGTCTTTATATGGAGGTGGTCTTTATATACAGGTAAAGCTATGTGTAGTAAGACTTCAAGGGACCTAATTTTAGTGGTTTTATGTCCAGATGGTCCCTTTATAGAGGTGGTCGCTATAGCCGGTTACACTGTATGTACAGATGGTCTCTTTATAGAGGTGGGCACTAGAGCAGGTTGCACTGTATGTACAGATGGTCTCTTTATAGAGGTGGGCACTAGAGCAGGTTGCACTGTATGTACAGATGGTCTCTTTATAGAGGTGGGCACTAGAGCAGGTTGCACTGTATGTACAGATGGTCTCTTTA
>JAUMGZ010155416.1:0-16670 GCA_032359645.1 Pododesmus macrochisma
ATCATTATACAGTGGGGGGGATTTGACAAGTGTGTTTCTGATACAATTACAGACATTATGCCTACGTCATAGTTTGAATTTCCTTACGTCATAGTTTGAATTTCTACCAGTCATTGATTTGGCTTCATACTTGCCAGTAATCTAAAGTTGTGCGCTTGACTGATATACATTTCGGCAACCCCCTTTATTAATTGTTAGTAAGTCAATCAGTCATTCCATTCAAAGTCAGTCATTCCACAACAAGTCAGTCAGTCCATCTGTCAGTCTGTCTGTCTTTGATTATATATATATTTTATCAATACATTTGTATTACAAGTATAATGCACGGTACAATAAAGGCCGGGGGAGTTTACTCCTCGTCGCCTAAGCTTTACCGCTCTGCTTTATTGATAATGTTGCTACTTCTATGCCTCTCCTGTTAATGGTGTTTCTACTTTGCTCTTCGTCATCATAACTGTGACTTTTTTGTATGGTGACACTTGATCTTTTTTAAAAAGTGGAAAAGGTTACCATACACCGGAATGACACGGAGGCATCGCGGCGGATGACACATGTGTAGCAGGAAACGCTAAGCATATCGCGAACGCATGGTTTCGCTTCTAGTTTTTTAATTGAAGTTCGTGATGTTTCCATTTCTAGTTAAATACATGTATATTTGGTTCATTGTTCTGTGTGCGTCCAACGAGTTCTTATTGTTTGCCAATGTCCATGGACTTACGGCCTTAGAATATCGTCTTGGTTTTTTGATTTACTACTTTAGTATACGTTAATGTTCACGAACGTTTTTTGCAAATTTGCCAATGTCCGTGAATTTATGCAATTTCGAAGCTCATCAGCAGCATACTATGTGATGTGGATACTTTCAAGAGTGTCGTGTAAATAAATTAGATTCAAATTATAAATATGCCTATACACATTTCTGTGTTTTATATGAGTTTAACAAAATTCAAATATACTTTTTGAAATGACAGTCTTTCATTTTTTATATATACAGATCAATCTCCAAATTTTGCATATGTCGATATTGTTTGCATTCATATAGTTGGTTGATATGTAGACAATAATTGATTATATTTTCAAGTTATTAAGTCAAAATGTAAATTACGTTTTCGAATATTTTAGAAAACCTAAATGTAGAATTATTTTCGAACAGTTGGTTTTAAATGTGTTCATCACGTTTAGTATATATATAAATTTCTTTTTTAGAAACTACAACTGGGTCAACCACAACTGCAACAACAGAAGCAACAACAACAACAGCAGCAATAACAACAACAACAGGTACGTTTTCACAATCTCATAATATTCATAATTCAATAAGTATTAAATGTAGTATCTCAAAAGTAATTAGGCACACGTTATACAAATGATAAAAAAAAGTATTCTATATTATTATAAATTTTTAGAAACCAAAAGTTGTAAATGCACAGTCATGATATTATAATGAGAATTTCCAAATACACTTTCTTGATTACTGTTATCACAATGAACCATACGAATTAAAAGTGGTGTACACTATAGTTATCAAAAAGACGATCTAGATTAACTTCACAAAAATATTTAACTGACCTATTTGACCTATTTGCAAATCAAAAGCACCTCGTTACAAAAAATGTAGAATGATTACCTCAGATCAAGATGGACAAACACCAAAATGCAAGGCATTATACGTAGTACAAAACCAAAAAGTACCGTGTAGTTTTATTTTAGTTGCTGTTATCTTCATAACAATTTACCGCGTGTCTTCCTGAATTCATATAAATGTATGATGTTTCCTTTTATATCGAATACATATGCAATTGTGTTTGGTCCTTTTTCTGCATACGTCCCATGTTTTTGTTTATTTGCCCATGTCAATAGACTTACGTCTTTTGAATGTTGTCTTATTTTTTCATCTTTACTTCTTTGTCCTAAATTATTTTCAGGATTTATTACCTCTTATGTTTGAGCTGCTTAGCTTTGATTGATCTAGGTCTTGTCTATGCTTAATCCGTTTTCAATTAAGCATCGGCTACTGACGGTTGATCCATAGCTTGGTATGTAATCTTGGACGAGGCTCTTTCACATAAAGAGTTTGTTTTCACCTCTTATAGATTTAATATTTATCGGTGGCCGTTTCAGTTTGCAATTTTAACCAAAACAAAAAACGATTACTTCATTAGTCTGAAATGAATGCGTCATCCATTTTTTGTAAGTATTTACATAAATTTGAAATGAAATTGATATGTTATTGTTTGAAAACCAAGGAAAGGTTGAGTAAACGACACTCAATATTATGATGCATGTCTACCAAATAGCTCACTATTTTGCGAATACCTAATTTCGCTTCCTGTTTTTAATAGACGATCGTGATGCTTCATTGTAAGTCTAATAGTTATACTGATAAAGTGTTTTTTCTGTTCGCGTCCCTTATTTTCAAGCCAATGGAGTTATGTATTTTAAATAGGACCTTGTTTTCGTCTTAAGTACTATATGATAAAAAGTAACTTTTCGTTTGCTATTATCAACACAAATTAAGAATACTGTAAAAGTGTATAAAAGTAGTAAAAGCGAAAAACCAAGACGATATTCTAGAGCCGTAAGTCAATCAACATGGGCAAACAAAAGGAAAACATAGGACGCCCACAGAGAAAAACAACCACATATACATTTATTAACCAAAAAAAGAAACATCACAATCTTCTATTAAAAGACTAGAAGCGAAACTAGGTGCTCGCGATATGGTAAGCGTTTTCTGTAACACATGTGTCAGCCGCCGCGATGCTACCGTATCATTCCGGTGAATGGAAACTCTTTCCACTGTTAAAAAAGAAGTATATGTTACCATAAGAATATGTCACTTCTATAGTGACGAAAGAGCAAAGGAGAAAAAACCGCTAACAGGATAGGAATTGAAGCAGCAACATTATGAAAGCAGAGCAGTAAAGATAGTGCGACGAGGAGTAAACACAAGCAAATATAGCGACCGAGATTAAACTGTAAAAATTGTGTTTGGTGTGTTTATCACACACGCACACACACACTGACACAGACACGTTCCCATATACACGCACATTAATATATTATGTATCAAATATAATTGAATTTAATCAAATAAAGAAGAAAGGAAAGTTCGCAATCATACATAAATGAAACTTTACCCTATTCAATGTACAGCTTAAACAAGGATTCAAAACAAAATGATATTACAAACAAATTGAAATTACCACTGAAACATCATGGGTAAATTAATGTTTATGATGTTGTAAGCGACACCTTTGCTTCTTTTACATTTGAGCATTTGTTTATTTATGAAAGTAAATAATTAACACTATCTAAGTGTGCGTAACTTTACAAAGTTTCAATATTGAATTGGTTACCTATGTTTTGTATTCACAGTTTCGCCATGTAACAAGATAATGCTCAGTACATCTAGTGCTTCCGAAGACTATCGTTTTACTCTTATAAGAAACGACAGTCCATTACCGGCTGGGAACATATTTCCAGTAACAGTTGACAAAAATACAACCTTCACTAGTGTTTTTGCAACAAACACTATAGTTAAAGTATTTAAAGTTGAAATTGACGTTGAGCCTATTGACAACAATGTAGTGAAGGTTTTGCTACAAGATCCATATCAACCTAGTAATTATAAGGTATTTTCAATTTTAATATTCGTGATTTTTCATTTTGTAAGAACAAAACGCTTATTTTGTTGCAGTAACACTTTTAAAATTTAATCATCAATAAAAACAGCATGATAATATAAATAGAAAACAGAATGGATACCAAATAATAGCTTTGTTCACATTAAAGTGTTAACAATACATATATCAACTCAAGATGTGATCACTAAATATAAGGTGTTCTGAATTTATTGTAATGTTTTAAATAAGCAACCATCTATTCTATAATATATGGAGACATTTTTTAATTGTAGACAAAGACAATAACAGAGAAAAAGAAAATTACATTCGAATTGCCGGATGGACCAGAAGCAAAACAGATCGTTTTAGTATTTCTTAATAATGCAAAACTTACTGAATTAAAATTCGAAGCTTGTATTGAGAAAGGTAAGTTCTTGTAATCGTGTAAAAAATCGCTCTAATAAAGTTATATAAATAGTGCATTTTAAGAGAAATGAATACCCCTCCCCCATGTTCAATAGCGTTCGTAAGACAATGATTTAGTTATTGCTTGTAAAGTAACAATACTGTCATGAGAACTGAGAATGCAGACTAGTATCGGTGGCTACTTTAAAAAAGATCACAGTCGCAAATCATTTCCATAGACGAGCATGTAAGCTTTTTGCGCTATATCGATCAGATCTTCTCTTCAAATGAACCTAATACCTTTTCAAATTCAAGAATTAGATCCTAATTAACAGAAAAACACACACAATTTCAGGATGCCTTTGATCTCTGGACTTTGCTATGGAAGCCATTTGTATACAGGGGCTATTTCAGGGATATTTTGCTACAAACATTCTATGTTAAACCACCATCACTTTAGCTCCCGGTTTCACACAAGATAGCACATGAATAAAACCATGCTTATTTTCCAATGACGACAGGATAATATCAGATTAGGATTACAACAAAACATATTATTTATTAAATACTGACCATTCAGTGGTACCCACAGTCTGTTAACCAGGTCTCTGTGTTGGGTACAGAGGGGTTGTCTCAGAATATGTAGGTGTGTAATTTCATATATCGGCCGTCGTAATTGAAAAGTAATTCTGTCACATCAATTTAATTTAAATGCGTAATCAAACTGATCAATGCTTTTGTCGTGTTTTAATGTGATACGATTTTATTTTGAACTGTAAATGTTTCATGATTTGAAGCCCGCATAGTTGACAGATTTGGATATTGTTTATACGTTAAATCACGCAATGTATTAGTATAACGACGTCAGATGTCATTCTATTGTTGTGACCGATCTCTAATATATTTTCCCTCCGCATAATGATTTTGCAATATTTCGTTTTCATACAAACTACATATCACTAAAAAGGTAAGAAAGAATAGAGTGTTCAAAAACATTTTTTTCTTTTAGTGACGACAACGTCAGGTACAACATCGACAACCACGCAATCAACAACAACGACTCTTATAACAGTATCTACAAGTGGTAAGAACGTAATGCCTATATAGACATTTTGTAACACTGTATATTATACTAAAATTTTCTAACAATGTCTACTGGCATTCAAAATCTACAGCAACAACGAAAGTATAAGAATTATTATTTATAATAATTTTCTTTGTATAGTTAACATATAACTGAAGTGATACGTCTTACGTTTAATGCGATCATTGTTTGAGGACATATGTTTTTGTTTTTATTGTGTCTAAATTCATTATCAATTATGGGATGCATGTTTCTACGTTAAGATTGTTTTAGTAACCTATAGGGACAGGTAATTGTCTTTCACTTTAAGAACTCCTATTGATCAAAAATTGTCTTAAGGTATTTGTTCTAAGCTTCGGTTTGTTATAAACAAGCTTCAATATCAATGGATTTATTCTAAATAAGTAACCTACATCAAATAAACCTCAACTTGATTACAACAGCAACGTCTACTGCAACTACGCCATGTGTATGCGTCACCATTGATGGTGAGTGTTTGGATGAACCGACATTTGAAAAGAAACGATGTGATGGAAAAAGAGACTGCACGGATAATTCTGATGAAATCAATTGCCACGGTATTACTTTCAGAATAATTCCCAAAATATATTGTCACCCTTTCAAAATATTTCCGAATAAAGAAGACAGTAAGCAGATTTATGCATGACGCTTTTGAAAAGAAAAAAATTAGTATCTTGTTTCATTATGTATTCAAGTTGATTTCTATTATTTATTCAAACCATATTCAAAAAAACTTTTACCAGTTAAACTTATTAGCAATGTTCCAATGATATGTAAGTTAGTTTGCGCCGATCTATCAAACTATTCTCTTAGCAATTGACACAATATGAAAAATGCACATTTACAAATGTATGAATTGGAATTACTAAGAACATTGATTTCTTAAACATTAAGTTTTATTTTGAAAATAAAATAAATGCATATATAGTGAAACATCGATATAGGTATGAACCGCCAATAATAAACATTTAATGTGTAAAACTATTCCAACTATAAGTCAAGTATAGACCAACAGTGCTAGTTAAATAAAAAAAGAAAATCCTAGTTAAACATGTAAATGAACATAAAAAAGTAATCGATTAACTTTAGAAGTGTAAAACTATATTCCAATTAAGTCGATTACTATACAGAATAAATATTGATAAATATAAAATCAAGTGAGTGAGGTAGACACTCTAAATAAATTCGATACAGTCATGTGACCAACTTAATCTGTATTGTATAACTCTTTGCCTTTTGTGTGTATTGATTTATCCACTCATTTGACTTTTGTATTTAGTGTACCAATAACGTGAACTTTTTGTGTCAATGATTGAATATGTTACGAAAAAATAATTCTATAATAATATTTGGGATACTGATCCCATTCTGAATGTAGATTTATCAATAAAATTGGTTTTTGGCGACAACATGCCCGATCACGAATTGGTGCCTTTAAATATTCAAAAAATAATTGTGTTGAAAGCTATGCGATTTAAACGTTGATATAATATATATCTGTCGTGACGCTTCCATTGTTAGTCAATAATTGTATTTTCCTTGGTTTTTATGTGTGTCCCCACAAACAAAGAAACAAAGAACATAAGTTAGAAAGGTACAATTGTCAAATCACATGTATTTATATGTTCATACCTTCATAGCAGGAACAATATAAAAAGAGTAATTTATAAGTGCTTATTTATAGTAACGAAGACAACTACTCCATCTACGACGACGCCAATATGTGAAGCTCCAAAGAGAAAATGTCCAAGCAGTCCCCGGTGCTACATTCCTGGTTGTTTGAAAGACGATTGTGAATGCATAAACTGTGAAGAAATGGTTTTACAAAACTGCAGTATGTTCATTTCGTAGATTTTAAAAAACTTTAAATGTGCACGTATCATTTCTAGAATAAATCTTTTAAAGTCCTGATTAATAATCATTGCATAAATTTAGTCATATCATACGGAAATATTAATGATTAATTTCGTATATGAATTTGTTGCTTTTTACAAAAATGTTTTAGTTAAATATGTTACTACGAAATGTATATGATTCACAAAAAGATCACGTTTTATCAACTTTCCTATGCCATGTTCGGCCTTTATCATACAATAATCAACCAATAGTGAGACTCACATTGAGTCTTTGAATTGTTACGTATTCAAAATCTGGCACACAAATCTAATCTCCAAAGCTCTTGACAACGCTAATGGGACTAACATTTTTAAACGTAAATGTTTTCAGGTTCCCGCATTGAAAGAATATCATAAGTTGTTCTATGACAATAACTAGGATTTATTAAACCTTTGCAAAGATTAAATGCTTTGACTAAAGATGTTCTTATTCAAGTTACTCCTATATTATATACCCTCAGAAACTTATAAGATAATTTACAAAAACAAATGTAGTTTTCCAACCATGGACTTACGGCCTAGAATATCGTCTTGGTTTTTCGCTTTACTTACTCATGAATTGAACTCCTTTGACATTAATAGATATCGGAAGATATTTTTTATTTCTATGTTTTTGATGATTTAATGATGATGATGAAGTAACGCATTTATCCTGTAAATACAATGTCACCATAACACATTAAGCGTTTCCAATTATGCATCTTTTTAGGTAAAATTAAAGTAAATGCTTTATTTTTTATACATATTAACGAAGAGTCAAACCATTTTTGCTTGCTTGTATTGTCTTGGCGGTTAGTGCATATGCCTTAAAAATGATTTGCTTTCTTCTCTCGATGTCGAAACTCTTATATGAAGTGTACCTATATTTGGAAGTATAGTCATATCATAATATCATCATTATATTATATATGTTAGATTTGCGGAATGTGAAAAAATTCAAAGTAGATGTATTTTTATTCAAACAAGAACTTTATGCTACAGAAAGTTCCATGTTATTGCAACAAAGCTCATTGGCAATTCTTTTACCAATGTTTGATTTATTTTTTTATAGTTTAAATGGGTTTAAAAGTAGTGATTTTACTTATCTCTTCTGAACAGTGTGAATAAATGTGAAATTGATTCACATACCATTAAGGTTTATTTACTTTAAATAGTGAGGCAAATTTGACGCTATACAAGATTTCATTTTCAATTACTATTTTAAGCTATGGGTTTCACTGGTTTTTAATGCCACTGTCACAATATGTTTATGATTATCAAACTATCTCGCTTGCTACAAACATGGTGATTTGTTTAAAAAGGAATACAAATAACAACAACTTACAGGTGTGTTATTTTGAAAATTGAAACTTTTGAAATTCATGTTTAAGAATTGCCTAAGTTTGAAGAAAACTATTTTATCCAATGTATCAGAAACTTTTTCCATGTACCACAATAACGTTGTGATAGGTGAATGTGTAATTGAAAATATTTCTTCTTATTTAATATACCATTGTATTTGTAGTGTAATTAAGGAACGGTAATAAAAATACTTCTAAAATTAAATACAATTATTGTTGCAGCTGTAACAACAAGTACATCACCTACAACAACGACAACGGGTACGTAGTAAATTCTTGGGTTTGAATATTTTGTTGATTATATGTTTTGATTGTTAATATTCTTTCTCTCTTATATGTGGTGTGTCATTATACAGGACCATGCGTACATGGAAAACACTGACCAATTATTCCATTCCAAATTTATCGAAAACTTTATAACAAACATTGAACGAGGTAACTTTGCTTTTGATCTGATTGTTTCAAAATGTTTGGTTTAACTGTGTCAGTGTATTTTCAGTGTTCAGTAAATAAGTTTTTTTTTTTTTGTTAAAAATACAGAACAGCATATGAAGACTAACTAATATTGATGTGTTTCATAATACATGTACTACCCTTTAATATTATTTTTTGTTATTGAATTCAAGATGTATGATAATGAAGTTGTTGTCGAATGCGTTTTTGCCGTTTTCAGTAATGAGTTATGTCTACTAATCTTTTTATAAGCATATGCATGTACAAATATTCGATCAGCGTTTATTTATTTGTGTTGTACTAAATGGTATATTTGACGAACTATAATATCAAAATAATATCCCTCAACAATCGGTATGCTTTGTGTTACATTGATATAAAATGAACCTTTTATCATACGTAAAACAATATATAACATTTTGAAAAAGCTATTTTTTTTAAAATTGATCTAACTTCTTAAGGATGCCTGCTACTCTCATTTCTTTATTTTCCAACTTTTTTGTGTAACTCCTCTGATATTTTCCATAAAAATACTTTCTTTTAAACATTTTTGCTGTTTTACTCCTATTTTTTTTAAAGGATTTTTAAAATATACAACTTATATACCTAACTACCAAAATATGTAAATTTGTAAGACTCCCTCATATTATTGCTGGCACCTAAAAATAAATTATTTTCAATATATTATTTATGAAAAATCTAGAGGAGTTCTTTTCCGTCAACATTTAAAACGCTGATATCTCAAAAACAAGATCATTGACCTATCCTATTTTTTTTGTCATAAATGAAAAGCAGTTATGACATTTGACTTATATATGAAAATGAACCATTCTGTAAGACTTTCATTCCCAGTAGCTGTCATCCTTAAACAAACATTTTAGTTGTTTCAAAGTTTCTTTTGCAAATAGATGGTAGCGTAGTGTTCAAATGCACATGTACACAAACATTTACTTTAGTATGGACATATGGTAATTATCGTTAATCCTTTAGTAACCATAGTAAAATATTTAAATGCACGATATTTTCTTTCTCTCACGCATATTTTAAGTTTTTCAGTTTACAATTTTCCCTACCTTCTTAAACATATTTTAAATCGATCAGGAAAAATATTTAATAACACTATGCAAATAACAGTTTACTATTGTTCATGATAAGGAAAAGAAACAAAACTTTTAAAATTTGTTGATGCAATTAGATATTACATTTTATTTGGGATCAGATATGAGTTATTAATAATTGTAATTTAAATTTGGAAAATCAAAACATAAAGAATTACAGTTATTTAAAGAGCATATTGAGAAAAATATGATACGTTTTTACTTAGAAAGCAAATACTTTGTACTTTGTTCTAAAGTCTTATTTATGATAACTTGTGATATGTTACTTTTTCAAAACCAGCGAGTATGGATATTAGATATAACAAATCTTAATGAGTAATTTTCTAGCCTAATCTAAAGTGTCTTATAAATAAGCAACTATTGCCGATTGAGTTTTATCGATAAATGATATAGTATTTCTTTAAATAACATTTATAAAGTACGGTGTCGCTCTTGGAAGGATTTCAAAGACTTTTTTTTATTGAACTTAATATTTTATATTATGAAATTAAAGGTATTTTAAACTCAAATGGTTACACATTTACAATAATGCAAAACTAACATGCACTAAGAAAAATACATCTCTTTCAAACTTTTAGAAACGGTTGAGGGCAAACCTTTGTTTCAATTTTTGCCACTTGGAAACTGTATGTTTAAAATACTGACTTTTCTTGAATTGAACTCTTACATTTACATTATGCATATCTCTTGATTGATCAATTTTCTGCCAAAATGGACCATCACGAAGAATATTAATCACAACATGCAAAACAGCATTGATCATGTCAAAACATCGAAGTTTATCAAGAAATATGCAAAGACAAGATGCTGACACGTCTAGTCTCTCTTATCCAACACCTTCCTGTGCCTTATCAGCTTAAACACTTCAATCACAAGAGAGGGAAAATTACTTGTGGTTATATGCTGGAGATCGTTGTCAATGTCATACCTGAAACACCACGCCTTCCCGATACCTATACCACCTTCAACCTTCCTCCTAGTAGACAGGTACGGATGTTTTAATTTCCATAAACAGACTTTTTATGTATATTTCCTTAAACATTTACGTATACATAAACCATTTTTAAAAAAAGGTTGATTTTTCTGTCAAAAATGTTATTTTTTGTCTATGAATTTCGAGCAAATTAAGACAAGGCCAAGAAAGGTTCACCCATCTCATTTTAACCATTTCTAAACAGGACCAACAACACTTGCAACAACGACAACCACAGTGCAAACTCCTTCTACAACTAGTAAGTTGACCTAAGCAATATTAATCATTTCTAGTTCTAAACTTTGAGAGAAGTTATAAAAAAGTAATTAAGAGCAGCTATTAATTTCGACAATAACTACGCCTAATGAAAATAATACCACACAATAGGCCAGTACTAGTTATATAGGAAACCACTTATATGGTTAGTAAGCTTAACGGTCTGGCGACTTGATTATACCTTTTAATATGATCTCAATCATCCAACATCCCTTACAATTATGTTACATATATCAATTATAAATAAAGTGGCTGTAGAATATAATGTTATAAGTATGGATAATATGAGAATATTTTATGTTGGCATCATACTTATTCCTATTTGTTATTTGTTTATTAAGCTATGTGCCAATCGAAGAATTTAATGGATTCAAAAACTTCATTTGAGAGTGCTGTAGAAGTCAGCACTTCTGATAGCAATGGATTAAATGACGCCTTTGCTTGGACACCAGAACTTTCTGAAGAAGAGCAGTCAATTACATTTGCACTCACTTCACCAGCTATGGTCAGCGATGTTCAATTGGACGTAAAAGGTCTTTCAACGATTACAACGAAACCAGACAGCATTAGCAACGCATACACTATAGACGTAATATGATTTTCTATAATGTAGTTATTGAACTTAATTTGTTTCTGTATGCTTGTAATATCAATAAAATAATCTTTGACATTTGACCCAAAAATTATGTAAATAATGTTGATCCCGAGACCAACCTTGAACTAACTCAATAATCTCTACCCTAAAGTTGTTGCATATGCAAACTATTAGATATGGTCAAAATATCCGTATTTTCTTCCTTGCACCCCATCTTGACCAAAACCAAATATTGAAAACAATCAGAAAGCCGATTTTGATTCTAAAAGATGATACTAAAACACAAAGAGGGCACCCTAGGGCCACAACATAAATAAACACTCTCTTCAAGCTCTAAAAGCATTGTATATGCAAGCATTAAGCTTAATTATTGCGCAAAGTGATTTAGGTATTTACAATGTTTAGTAGAAAATCTTTGAAATGAAAGCAAATTTCCTTCTTAATATTGCAAATTAATAAATATCTAAATCTTCATCCGCCAAGCATGTTTCTCTTTTCTTTTACATTCGTAATTGAAATGGCTCATATTGATTTGGAGAAGTGGAAAATGCGAAAAGTTTACATATTTGATTTCACATATAATTTTGTTTTAATTTGAACCCAAAATTTGTAACCCATTTACTTGTGCGGCCTAAGCACCATTAATACTCCATATGCAATCATTAGGCTGTAAGGGTATTATTTTATCAATGGGTATTTGAAATGCAACCAAATTTCCAACTTTTCGATCCTTTTGTCGCCTCTGGAGACCAAGTCAACATATGAACATACCCGAATCCTCGTTCCCTGTAATTCTTTTTATTACGTTTTGTTGAAATCGTTTCAGTGATTTTGAGTATAAGACGTTGGCATTAAACGCGTATAAACAGGGTCACACTAAGGACAACGATTGTCACCTGTGCCCAAAGGTTGTTATATATGCAAACAGTCAGTCCTGGAGACATGCCCAGGCTTTTTTGGAAGAATTTTGAAATATTGCCAAATTTGCCAAATTGTAATGGATAGAAATAATTTGTAAGGGAAGAGATTACTTTCGGCCTTTAAATATTGAAAATTGAAAGTTATAAATCATCATGTTGACTATTCAGTTATTGTCATAAATCATACATATATACTTATCATTAACGACCACGACGGAGCAAGTTGAAAATGGTCACTATATATATAATTAAATAGAATGGTAGACACCCTAAATCCTATGCAATAATTAATACTTATACTTCTACTTAGAAAACAATTATCTGTTCTAATTATTTATGTTTACATAAATAATCGATGCACTCACACATCGACTTTGATTAATAATGTATATTTTAATAAATTTAAAACACAAAAAATAGAACGAGAGACATTGACATCACAACAATAGCTGTATCAAACAATTAAGCACAAGCATGAAAGGAATTAACTTGACATCACAACAATCCTCAAGACTAGTTAAACATGCGGACGGACTGAGGACGGTCACCTAACAAGAAACCAGTCGGTGTAGTTAAACCGGTGAATGAGGCCTCAACCTCAGCCTCAAGAACTGATCATATAAAAAATGTTAAGTCCTACACGCATATTAGACAGGATATTTGCATTATATTAAAACTTTTTTTGGAAGTAGCATATACAATTCAGGATCAACCTATTTGAATTGAAGAAAGGTGTAAGTTATTTGTAAAACGGTCATATTTCAAACAAGATAGTCATTAAATGTTATCCAAATCTTTCAAATAAATAGCTTAACCATTTCAACTGTTGCTAGTTGATACCATGAAGTATTTAAGTTAACTAAATCTTAACAATTTTAAAATTTTTGATTCTTTCTGCAGAATAATGCTGATGGCTCAAAAAGAATTACGTTTAAGGTTGGAATTGAACTTGCTGCTTTTACTGTATCTTTAAAACCCTCGACAAGTGGAAAGGTGACAATTGTTGCATTTGAAGTGTGCATAGAAATAGGTATGTTTGCATTCATTTTAGCAAATGTTATTTGAAATAAATTAACATTCTTTTGGTGCTAATAGAAAAATATATCTTTTATAACTTTTTGAGTTCAAATAATGAAATGATTGTTTGTATTTTCATCCATAGCAACGACAACAGCAAGTACTGCATCGACAACTAAAGGTAAGCTATAGGCTTATTATCTCCTTTCGTAGATTGTTTCATCTCTCTTCAATAATAATGTTTTGACATTGTTGAAAAGACTTATATATATATATGAGTTCAATATGATGCATTCTTGTGAACGTGAAGTGTTGACTATAAAAATTTGTATCAAATAGATTTAAAAAATTCAGCATGCATGTATGAAGTAACTAATGAAAAAGTATAATGTTTTACTACTTGTAGTGTAGTTATTCCTTAAATGTAAGCATGTTTGTATTTTCATCCATAGCAACGACAACAGCAAGTACTGCATCGACAACTCAAGGTAAGCTATAGGCTTATTATCTCCTTACGTTGATTGTTTCATCTCTCTTAAATAATAATGTTTTTGACATTGTTGAAAAGACTTATATGTATATATATATATGAGTTCAATACCATGGTGCCTTGTGCTGCGTTCAATAGTACCAGTGTATACCGTAAGAGTTTTCACTTTAAATGTTCTAACGATAAAAGTCTAAGATGACATGATTTTAGACTTTTACGCCAACAAAGTTTACAAGGCTTTGCCATTAGTATTTAAAATCCACTTGTTTCATACGTGATTGTTATCCCAGGTTTTTGAATTAACAGGATGATTAGAATCAACAGAACTAGAGATATTGACAAACATTAATAGCCGCATTAATCAATTCAGCACCAGAATGAAAGGAAATGAATGTGCATCAAAACAATCCTCAAGACATGTAATCGATGTGGACCGACGAAGGACGGTCACATAGCCCTGCACGAAACCAGGCGTTGATATCAAAACCGTTAATGAGGCCCCATCCTTCCTACTTCCCGCATGAAACAAGACGTTTTTAGTATAGACATACATTTAAAAATGTAATAAAGTCTAATGTTAGATGCACGTTTGATTTTGATTATTAAAACACCACAATCTAATCCACATAAGTATTACCATGATTTATATTGTGAGTAGGCACGTTCTCGAAAGAAGTACTATGGAGCTAAAACAGGGAAAAAAGACAAAATATAAAAAAAACTTCTTTTCTAAACAAGAGAGCCTAGAGCTTAATGCTTTGGTATGTAGTAATTTCTGGCATAGATAATCAAACTTGTCCAAGGCGTGTCGCTGGCTTCAAAAACGCGAATAGCATGTATGTTAACTTTTCACAATTTTGATTTCTTCTCGAAAACTGCTTGTCCAAAATAATCCAAACATGTAATGAAGCATCCCTAGGGGAAGACGATTCTGATTTGTGTAAATGGTAGGGCTGTGTTCACAGGGTTACCACTATGGTAAAAAATGTGAAAATTTCAAATATCTTATTCTTATAAACTAGAAGACCTAGAGTTAAGGAGACTCACAGGTCTGAAGTTTAGTTTGAATTTTACATTAGTGTCAGCGCCATCTGGCGCACAGGTAAGACATTACACATCACCACCAAGCAAGGCCTGTAATCACTTCCTGTCAGGTATGCATCTTGTAGTCATATTACCTTACTTTGCGCCTTTTAATAAAAAGTTTAAAAGGACAATTCAAAAGCATAAGGACATTGTGACGGTTAACACTGGGCCACCAAAGGGTATTTAATTCGGGTATAACTCATTGATCAAAATTGATAATAATTTGATATGTAAGACACTTTTTACAAGAAATTAGGTCCATGACCTCACATTTGTATATGCCTATTTAAAGATAATACATAAAAGCATGTCCATGGGGATAAGAGAAGAAATTTAAGATATAACAATTCATGTAGAACAACACGTGCAAGTTTGTGTTTTTTGTCATTTATGTTTTTTCTTTTATGAATTATGTTACACGAGGCATATATATTAGATTAATAAGCAGTGTGCAATGCATTTCTGTTAAAAAAAGATTGTTTTTATATCAAAAATCTTTTTTTGGCCCTAAACACTTAATATAACAAACCTCTGTGTTGAAAATACAAAGTTGATCACCCCCATTTGTTTTTCACTTATTTGACATCTAATGATATTGGGAAGTAGTAGAGATAAACGTAGTAATGTGTCAGTTCTACCATTAATATGACCGGTTATAGCGGCGATATAGCTATGAATGCAAACTTTATATTTTCAGCAAACAATACTATAACCTCAATTTTTGAAGAATCTTCCATGCGTCTCCTTTAATGTATTTTAAGGTACATGCGCAGAATCAAACTTGTTGGATGATGACAAGTCCTTTTACAACACATTATCCATAGAAAAATCAGGCACAGCTGACTTTATATTTGAGGACCGGACATGGACTCCAACAGCAGCAGAAGAAGAAGCAGCCGGACAATCTATAAAATTTAATTTTAAAAATGCTAAAACAGTTTTATATGAATTGAACCTTCAAGTCAAAGGCCTTATTAGCATTTCGACTGTTCCTGTAAACGACAACGCATACCGTACTGAAAAGGTAATTTCAAGCTGGATTTTTTGATATTTAATCTAAATATATGGCAAAGTACACCTCTGGAATGCATATTATACATATAATCTTTGATGTGTGACATAATTGATCGGCACTATTAGCAAATACGAAAGCTGTATATGTACAAGAAAGCTTTCATTTACATACAGTGGAAACGGTTACCATATACCGGAATGACACGGAGGCATCGCGGCGGGTGACACATGTGTTGCAGGAAACGCTAACAATATCGCGAGCACCTGGTGTCGCTTCTAGTTTTTAATAGAAGTTCGTGATGTTTCCATTTTTTGTTAATAAATGTATATTTGGTTCATTTTTCTGTGTGCGTCCAA